>JAQFVV010002190.1:0-32602 GCA_028023455.1 Epiperipatus broadwayi | reverse complement strand
GTATAGTACTATATTTTGAATGAATTTTTTTACTGGTTTTGTCATATTTAGGTAAAATTAGCTAAATTATACTGAACTGCAATGTTAAAGTATTCAAATTCATCAATTTTTAAAAATTTGTAACCAGGCTGTATTTCCAAGCTTAAAACGCGCTATGAACATGGTGGTAAACAGTAATATATTTTTAATAAATTTTTTCACTGATTTTGTCATATTTCGGTAAAATTAGCTAAATTATACTGAACTGCAATGTTAAAGTATTCAAATTCATCAATTTTTAGGAATGTGTAATTTGGCTGTATTTCCAAGCTTAAAACCCGCTAAGACCATGCTGGTGTACAGTACTATATTTTGAATGAATTTTTTTACTGGTTTTGTCATATTTAGGTAAAATTAGCTAAATTATACTGAACTGCAATGTTAAAGTATTTAAATTCATCAATTTTTAAAAATTTGTAACCAGGCTTCATTTCCAAGCTTAAAACGCGCTATGAACATGCTGGTATACAGTAATATATTTTTAATAAATTTTTTCACTGATTTTGTCATATTTCGGTAGAATTAGCTAAATTATACTGAACTGCAATGTTAAAGTATTCAAATTCATCAATTTTTATTAATTTGTCACCTGGCTGTATTTCCAAGCTTAAAACAAGCTTTGAATATGCTGGTGTACAATACTATATTTTAAATGAATTTTTTTACTGGTTTTGTCATATTTAGGTAGAATTAGCTAAATTATACTGAACTGCAATGTTAAAGTATTCAAATTCATCAATTTTTAAAAATTTGTAACCAGGCTGTATTTCCAAGCTTAAAACGCGCTATGAACATGGTGGTAAACAGTAATATATTTTTAATAAATTTTTTCACTGATTTTGTCATATTTCGGTAAAATTAGCTAAATTATACTGAACTGCAATGTTAAAGTATTCAAATTCATCAATTTTTAGGAATGTGTAACTTGGCTGTATTTCCAAGCTTAAAACCCGCTAAGACCATGCTTGTGTACAGTACTATATTTTGAATGAATTTTTTTACTGGTTTTGTCATATTTAGGTAGAATTAGCTAAATTATACTGAACTACAATGTTAAAGTATTCAAATTCATCAATTTTTAAAAATTTGTAACCAGGCTGTATTTCCAAGCTTAAAACGCGCTATGAACATGGTGGTAAACAGTAATATATTTTTAATAAATTTTTTCACTGATTTTGTCATATTTCGGTAAAATTAGCTAAATTATACTGAACTGCAATGTTAAAGTATTCAAATTCATCAATTTTTAGGAATGTGTAACTTGGCTGTATTTCCAAGCTTAAAACCCGCTAAGACCATGCTGGTGTACAGTACTATATTTTGAATGAATTTTTTTACTGGTTTTGTCATATTTAGGTAAAATTAGCTAAATTATACTGAACTGCAATGTTAAAGTATTCAAATTCATCAATTTTTAAAAATTTGTAACCAGGCTTTATTTCCAAGCTTAAAACGCGCTATGAACATGCTGGTATACAGTAATATATTTTTAATGAATTTTTTCACTGATTTTGTCATATTTCGGTAGAATTAGCTAAATTATACTGAACTGCAATGTTAAAGTATTTAAATTCATCAATTTTTATGAATTTGTCACCTGGCTGTATTTCCAAGCTTAAAACAAGCTATGAACATGCTGGTATACAGTAATATATTTTTAATGAATTTTTTCACTGATTTGGTCATATTTCGATAGAATTAGCTAAATTATACTGAACTGCAATGTTAAAGTATTCAAATTCATCAATTTTTAGGAATGTGTAATTTGGCTGTATTTCCAAGCTTAAAACCCGCTAAGAACATGCTGTTGTACAGTACTATATTTTGAATGAATTTTTTTACTGGTTTTGTCATATTTAGGTAGAATTAGCTAAATTATACTGAACTGCAATGTTAAAGTATTCAAATTCATCAATTTTTAAAAATTTGTAACCAGGCTGTATTTCCAAGCTTAAAACGCGCTATGAACATGGTGGTAAACAGTAATATATTTTTAATAAATTTTTTCACTGATTTTGTCATATTTCGGTAAAATTAGCTAAATTATACTGAACTGCAATGTTAAAGTATTCAAATTCATCAATTTTTAGGAATGTGTAACTTGGCTGTATTTCCAAGCTTAAAACCCGCTAAGACCATGCTTGTGTATAGTACTATATTTTGAATGAATTTTTTTACTGGTTTTGTCATATTTAGGTAGAATTAGCTAAATTATACTGAACTACAATGTTAAAGTATTCAAATTCATCAATTTTTAAAAATTTGTAACCAGGCTGTATTTCCAAGCTTAAAACGCGCTATGAACATGGTGGTAAACAGTAATATATTTTTAATAAATTTTTTCACTGATTTTGTCATATTTCGGTAAAATTAGCTAAATTATACTGAACTGCAATGTTAAAGTATTCAAATTCATCAATTTTTAGGAATGTGTAATTTGGCTGTATTTCCAAGCTTAAAACCCGCTAAGACCATGCTGGTGTACAGTACTATATTTTGAATGAATTTTTTTACTGGTTTTGTCATATTTAGGTAAAATTAGCTAAATTATACTGAACTGCAATGTTAAAGTATTCAAATTCATCAATTTTTAAAAACTTGTAACCAGGCTTCATTTCCAAGCTTAAAACGCGCTATGAACATGCTGGTATACAGTAATATATTTTTAATAAATTTTTTCACTGATTTTGTCATATTTCGGTAGAATTAGCTAAATTATACTGAACTGCAATGTTAAAGTATTCAAATTCATCAATTTTTATTAATTTGTCACCTGGCTGTATTTCCAAGCTTAAAACAAGCTTTGAATATGCTGGTGTACAATACTATATTTTAAATGAATTTTTTTACTGGTTTTGTCATATTTAGGTAGAATTAGCTAAATTATACTGAACTGCAATGTTAAAGTATTCAAATTCATCAATTTTTAAAAATTTGTAACCAGGCTGTATTTCCAAGCTTAAAACGCGCTATGAACATGCTGGTATACAGTAATATATTTTTAATGAATTTTTTCACTGATTTTGTCATATTTCGGTAGAATTAGCTAAATTATACTGAACTGCAATGTTAAAGTATTCAAATTCATCAATTTTTAGGAATGTGTAACTTGGCTGTATTTCCAAGCTTAAAACCCGCTAAGACCATGCTTGTGTACAGTACTATATTTTGAATGAATTTTTTTACTGGTTTTGTCATATTTAGGTAGAATTAGCTAAATTATACTGAACTACAATGTTAAAGTATTCAAATTCATCAATTTTTAAAAATTTGTAACCAGGCTGTATTTCCAAGCTTAAAACGCGCTATGAACATGCTGGTAAACAGTAATATATTTTTAATGAATTTTTTCACTGATTTTGTCATATTTCGGTAAAATTAGCTAAATTATACTGAACTGCAATGTTAAAGTATTCAAATTCATCAATTTTTAGGAATGTGTAACTTGGCTGTATTTCCAAGCTTAAAACCCGCTAAGACCATGCTTGTGTACAGTACTATATTTTGAATGAATTTTTTTACTGGTTTTGTCATATTTAGGTAAAATTAGCTAAATTATACTGAACTACAATGTTAAAGTATTCAAATTCATCAATTTTTAAAAATTTGTAACCAGGCTTCATTTCCAAGCTTAAAACGCGCTATGAACATGCTGGTAAACAGTAATATATTTTTAATGAATTTTTTCACTGATTTTGTCATATTTCGGTAGAATTAGCTAAATTATACTGAACTGCAATGTTAAAGTATTCAAATTCATCAATTTTTATGAATTTGTCACCTGGCTGTATTTCCAAGCTTAAACCAAGCTATGAACATGCTGGTATACAGTAATATATTTTTAATGAATTTTTTCACTGATTTGGTCATATTTCGATAGAATTAGCTAAATTATACTGAACTGCAATGTTAAAGTATTCAAATTCATCAATTTTTAGGAGTGTGTAATTTGGCTGTATTTCCAAGCTTAAAACCCGCTAAGAACATGCTGTTGTACAGTACTATATTTTGAATGAATTTTTTTACTGGTTTTGTCATATTTAGGTAAAATTAGCTAAATTATACTGAACTGCAATGTTAAAGTATTCAAATTCATCAATTTTTAAAAATTTGTAACCAGGCTTCATTTCCAAGCTTAAAACGCGCTATGAACATGCTGGTATACAGTAATATATTTTTAATGAATTTTTTCACTGATTTTGTCATATTTCGGTAGAATTAGCTAAATTATACTGAACTGCAATGTTAAAGTATTCAAATTCATCAATTTTTAAAAATTTGTAACCAGGCTTCATTTCCAAGCTTAAAACGCGCTATGAACATGCTGGTATACAGTAATATATTTTTAATAAATTTTTTCACTGATTTTGTCAAATTTCGATAAAATTAGCTAAATTATACTGAACTGCAATGTTAAAGTATTCAAATTCATCAATTTTTAGGAATGTGTAATTTGGCTGTATTTCCAAGCTTAAAACCCGCTAAGACCATGCTGGTGTACAGTACTATATTTTGAATGAATTTTTTTACTGGTTTTGTCATATTTAGGTAAAATTAGCTAAATTATACTGAACTGCAATGTTAAAGTATTTAAATTCATCAATTTTTAAAAATTTGTAACCAGGCTTCATTTCCAAGCTTAAAACGCGCTATGAACATGCTGGTATACAGTAATATATTTTTAATAAATTTTTTCACTGATTTTGTCATATTTCGGTAGAATTAGCTAAATTATACTGAACTGCAATGTTAAAGTATTCAAATTCATCAATTTTTATTAATTTGTAACCTGGCTGTATTTCCAAGCTTAAAACGCGCTATGAACATGCTGGTGTACAGTACTATATTTTTAATGAATTTTTTCACTGATTTTGTCATATTTAGGTAGAATTAGCTAAATTATACTGAACTGCAATGTTAAAGTATTCAAATTCATCAATTTTTAAAAATTTGTAACCAGGCTGTATTTCCAAGCTTAAAACGCGCTATGAACATGGTGGTAAACAGTAATATATTTTTAATAAATTTTTTCACTGATTTTGTCATATTTCGGTAAAATTAGCTAAATTATACTGAACTGCAATGTTAAAGTATTCAAATTCATCAATTTTTAAAAATTTGTAACCAGGCTGTATTTCCAAGCTTAAAACCCGCTAAGACCATGCTGGTGTACAGTACTATATTTTGAATGAATTTTTTTACTGATTTTGTCATATTTAGGTAAAATTAGCTAAATTATACTGAACTGCAATGTTAAAGTATTCAAATTCATCAATTTTTAAAAATTTGTAACCAGGCTGTATTTCCAAGCTTAAAACGCGCTATGAACATGGTGGTAAACAGTAATATATTTTTAATAAATTTTTTCACTGATTTTGTCATATTTCGGTAAAATTAGCTAAATTATACTGAACTGCAATGTTAAAGTATTCAAATTCATCAATTTTTAGGAATGTGTAACTTGGCTGTATTTCCAAGCTTAAAACCCGCTAAGACCATGCTGGTGTACAGTACTATATTTTGAATGAATTTTTTTACTGGTTTTGTCATATTTAGGTAAAATTAGCTAAATTATACTGAACTGCAATGTTAAAGTATTTAAATTCATCAATTTTTAAAAATTTGTAACCAGGCTTCATTTCCAAGCTTAAAACGCGCTATGAACATGCTGGTATACAGTAATATATTTTTAATAAATTTTTTCACTGATTTTGTCATATTTCGGTAGAATTATCTAAATTATCCTGAACTGCAATGTTAAAGTATTCAAATTCATCAATTTTTATTAATTTGTCACCTGGCTGTATTTCCAAGCTTAAAACAAGCTATGAACATGCTGGTGTACAGTACTATATTTTGAATGAATTTTTTTACTGGTTTTGTCATATTTAGGTAAAATTAGCTAAATTATACTGAACTACAATGTTAAAGTATTCAAATTCATCAATTTTTAAAAATTTGTAACCAGGCTGTATTTCCAAGCTTAAAACGCGCTATGAACATGGTGGTAAACAGTAATATATTTTTAATAAATTTTTTCACTGATTTTGTCATATTTCGGTAAAATTAGCTAAATTATACTGAACTGCAATGTTAAAGTATTCAAATTCATCAATTTTTAGGAATGTGTAACTTGGCTGTATTTCCAAGCTTAAAACCCGCTAAGACCATGCTGGTGTACAGTACTATATTTTGAATGAATTTTTTTACTGGTTTTGTCATATTTAGGTAAAATTAGCTAAATTATACTGAACTGCAATGTTAAAGTATTCAAATTCATCAATTTTTAAAAATTTGTAACCAGGCTTCATTTCCAAGCTTAAAACGCGCTATGAACATGCTGGTATACAGTAATATATTTTTAATGAATTTTTTCACTGATTTTGTCATATTTCGGTAGAATTAGCTAAATTATACTGAACTGCAATGTTAAAGTATTCAAATTCATCAATTTTTATGAATTTGTCACCTGGCTGTATTTCCAAGCTTAAAACAAGCTATGAACATGCTGGTATACAGTAATATATTTTTAATGAATTTTTTCACTGATTTGGTCATATTTCGATAGAATTAGCTAAATTATACTGAACTGCAATGTTAAAGTATTCAAATTCATCAATTTTTAGGAGTGTGTAATTTGGCTGTATTTCCAAGCTTAAAACCCGCTAAGAACATGCTGTTGTACAGTACTATATTTTGAATGAATTTTTTTACTGGTTTTGTCATATTTAGGTAAAATTAGCTAAATTATACTGTACTGCAATGTTAAAGTATTCAAATTCATCAATTTTTAAAAATTTGTAACCAGGCTTCATTTCCAAGCTTAAAACGCGCTATGAACATGCTGGTATACAGTAATATATTTTTAATGAATTTTTTCACTGATTTTGTCATATTTCGGTAGAATTAGCTAAATTATACTGAACTGCAATGTTAAAGTATTCAAATTCATCAATTTTTAAAAATTTGTAACCAGGCTTCATTTCCAAGCTTAAAACGCGCTATGAACATGCTCGTATACAGTAATATATTTTTAATAAATTTTTTCACTGATTTGGTCAAATTTCGATAGAATTAGCTAAATTATACTGAACTGCAATGTTAAAGTATTCAAATTCATCAATTTTTAGGAATGTGTAATTTGGCTGTATTTCCAAGCTTAAAACCCGCTAAGACCATGCTGGTGTACAGTACTATATTTTGAATGAATTTTTTTACTGGTTTTGTCATATTTAGGTAAAATTAGCTAAATTATACTGAACTGCAATGTTAAAGTATTCAAATTCATCAATTTTTAAAAATTTGTAACCAGGCTTCATTTCCAAGCTTAAAACGCGCTATGAACATGCTGGTATACAGTAATATATTTTTAATGAATTTTTTCACTGATTTTGTCATATTTCGGTAGAATTAGCTAAATTATCCTGAACTGCAATGTTAAAGTATTCAAATTCATCAATTTTTATTAATTTGTCACCTGGCTGTATTTCCAAGCTTAAAACAAGCTTTGAATATGCTGGTGTACAATACTATATTTTAAATGAATTTTTTTACTGGTTTTGTCATATTTAGGTAGAATTAGCTAAATTATACTGAACTACAATGTTAAAGTATTCAAATTCATCAATTTTTAGGAATGTGTAATTTGGCTGTATTTCCAAGCTTAAAACCCGCTAAGACCATGCTGGTGTACAGTACTATATTTTGAATGAATTTTTTTACTGGTTTTGTCATATTTAGGTAAAATTAGCTAAATTATACTGAACTGCAATGTTAAAGTATTCAAATTCATCAATTTTTAAAAATTTGTAACCAGGCTTCATTTCCAAGCTTAAAACGCGCTATGAACATGCTGGTATACAGTAATATATTTTTAATGAATTTTTTCACTGATTTTGTCATATTTCGGTAGAATTAGCTAAATTATACTGAACTGCAATGTTAAAGTATTCAAATTCATCAATTTTTAAAAATTTGTAACCAGGCTTCATTTCCAAGCTTAAAACGCGCTATGAACATGCTGGTATACAGTAATATATTTTTAATGAATTTTTTCACTGATTTTGTCATATTTCGGTAGAATTAGCTAAATTATACTGAACTGCAATGTTAAAGTATTCAAATTCATCAATTTTTAGGAATGTGTAACTTGGCTGTATTTCCAAGCTTAAAACCCGCTAAGACCATGCTTGTGTACAGTACTATATTTTGAATGAATTTTTTTACTGGTTTTGTCATATTTAGGTAGAATTAGCTAAATTATACTGAACTACAATGTTAAAGTATTCAAATTCATCAATTTTTAAAAATTTGTAACCAGGCTGTATTTCCAAGCTTAAAACGCGCTATGAACATGGTGGTAAACAGTAATATATTTTTAATAAATTTTTTCACTGATTTTGTCATATTTCGGTAAAATTAGCTAAATTATACTGAACTGCAATGTTAAAGTATTCAAATTCATCAATTTTTATGAATTTGTAACCTGGCTGTATTTCCAAGCTTAAAACCCGCTAAGACCATGCTGGTGTACAGTACTATATTTTGAATGAATTTTTTTACTGGTTTTGTCATATTTAGGTAAAATTAGCTAAATTATACTGAACTGCAATGTTAAAGTATTCAAATTCATCAATTTTTAAAAATTTGTAACCAGGCTTCATTTCCAAGCTTAAAACGCGCTATGAACATGCTGGTATACAGTAATATATTTTTAATGAATTTTTTCACTGATTTTGTCATATTTCGGTAGAATTAGCTTAATTATACTGAACTGCAATGTTAAAGTATTTAAATTCATCAATTTTTATGAATTTGTCACCTGGCTGTATTTCCAAGCTTAAACCAAGCTATGAACATGCTGGTATACAGTAATATATTTTTAATGAATTTTTTCACTGATTTGGTCATATTTCGATAGAATTAGCTAAATTATACTGAACTGCAATGTTAAAGTATTCAAATTCATCAATTTTTAGGAGTGTGTAATTTGGCTGTATTTCCAAGCTTAAAACCCGCTAAGAACATGCTGTTGTACAGTACTATATTTTGAATGAATTTTTTTACTGGTTTTGTCATATTTAGGTAAAATTAGCTAAATTATACTGTACTGCAATGTTAAAGTATTCAAATTCATCAATTTTTAAAAATTTGTAACCAGGCTTCATTTCCAAGCTTAAAACGCGCTATGAACATGCTGGTATACAGTAATATATTTTTAATGAATTTTTTCACTGATTTTGTCATATTTCGGTAGAATTAGCTAAATTATACTGAACTGCAATGTTAAAGTATTCAAATTCATCAATTTTTAAAAATTTGTAACCAGGCTTCATTTCCAAGCTTAAAACGCGCTATGAACATGCTGGTATACAGTAATATATTTTTAATGAATTTTTTCACTGATTTTGTCATATTTCGGTAGAATTAGCTAAATTATACTGAACTGCAATGTTAAAGTATTCAAATTCATCAATTTTTAGGAATGTGTAATTTGGCTGTATTTCCAAGCTTAAAACCCGCTAAGACCATGCTGGTGTACAGTACTATATTTTGAATGAATTTTTTTACTGGTTTTGTCATATTTAGGTAAAATTAGCTAAATTATACTGAACTGCAATGTTAAAGTATTCAAATTCATCAATTTTTAAAAATTTGTAACCAGGCTGTATTTCCAAGCTTAAAACGCGCTATGAACATGGTGGTAAACAGTAATATATTTTTAATAAATTTTTTCACTGATTTTGTCATATTTCGGTAAAATTAGCTAAATTATACTGAACTGCAATGTTAAAGTATTCAAATTCATCAATTTTTAGGAATGTGTAATTTGGCTGTATTTCCAAGCTTAAAACCCGCTAAGACCATGCTGGTGTACAGTACTATATTTTGAATGAATTTTTTTACTGGTTTTGTCATATTTAGGTAAAATTAGCTAAATTATACTGAACTGCAATGTTAAAGTATTTAAATTCATCAATTTTTAAAAACTTGTAACCAGGCTTCATTTCCAAGCTTAAAACGCGCTATGAACATGCTGGTATACAGTAATATATTTTTAATAAATTTTTTCACTGATTTTGTCATATTTCGGTAGAATTATCTAAATTATCCTGAACTGCAATGTTAAAGTATTCAAATTCATCAATTTTTATTAATTTGTCACCTGGCTGTATTTCCAGGCTTAAAACAAGCTTTGAATATGCTGGTGTACAATACTATATTTTAAATGAATTTTTTTACTGGTTTTGTCATATTTAGGTAGAATTAGCTAAATTATACTGAACTGCAATGTTAAAGTATTCAAATTCATCAATTTTTATGAATTTGTCACCTGGCTGTATTTCCAAGCTTAAAACGCGCTATGAACATGCTGGTATACAGTAATATATTTTTAATGAATTTTTTCACTGATTTTGTCATATTTCGGTAGAATTAGCTAAATTATACTGAACTGCAATGTTAAAGTATTCAAATTCATCAATTTTTAGGAATGTGTAACCTGGCTGTATTTATACCGGTACAATATATATATATAAAGAGGAATTCAATGAACTTTTTATTCAAGGAGGAAAAAAATCTTTTACATGAGTAAAAAAGTTTACCATTCTTTATATAAAGAAGTTAAAAGAAAAAAATCTGAAGGTTTGTGTTAACCAATTCAAATTTGCAACACTGCTGAAGAAATCTTTTACAAGGATTTTAGAAAACGAGCAGAAATCTTTAGTTCTAAAACATCTAAGCAAAGAGTTCATGAATTAATAATTTACGAACAGAATAAAGCATTCAATTCTCTAAAAAAAAAGAAAACCAGTGATTCCTCAGCGTAAATTTCTGGATTTAAATCTGAAACATGCAGTAGTAGAAGAATATTGATGCTTCTCCAACTAATATCAACTACAAAATATATTGACTAAAATAATCATGCATTTTTGAAAACAAAGGGGAACGTAATGGGAGAAAAGTCATCATTTACGGAGCTAGAAATTGCCAAGACCAATATGGGATTGTCCTATATCTCCACACATGGATTGATAAATATCAAAATGATCCATCATAAATTCCCTCTTTTTACACTTCATTCCAAAACTCCAGTTCGAATCCACCAGATGTTCAAATTCTTAACTATGCATAAAGAAATTACCATGGAAAGACCAAATGTTTTTTTTTTAAAAAAAAAGCCCGGTAACATTATATCTATTTGCTTTGCAATAGCAACAGCGCCATCAAGTGGTGTGGATCATCCGATGTTGTAATACCAAATTTTGATATACAAATGACAAAAAATTAGTGTCTGATTGATTAATTTAAAAAAAGTTCCCTTTATACTGTGCCAGTTAGGAGGCTCCTTCAAAATAAGATTATGTATGTATAGTATTTAAAAAATTTTTTAGATGTCAACTTATTATTCCACTCTGAAATAATAATCACTAAAACTGCCAATTGATAACTCTACTTTATCTGGAAAAACTCAACACCTACTACAGGATTTTAATTAATATTTTAACCGTATTTTTATTACTTATTTTGTTTAAAAGTAGTTCAAAAATAAAATCAATGAAGGATTATCAGAATGTAGTTAGTACAAATATTTAGTACAATAAACTTCAATAACAATTTTAACTTGCGATCACACTGTATTTGAAATCACTAATAGAAAAGAAAAAAATGAAAACACTTTAATTTTAGGAAAATTATTTTGTTAAAATAACATGTATTAATCATGTTATAATTTACATATATGTATGCATGTGGATATATTTAATACATAAACATTACTATGTCAATTGTTTAAAACAACACTTGAATGAAATTCATGAGAGAAAAGTGATATAGCAACAAGAAAGGAAATTATAAAAAGATATTCCTTTTTGTGAAAATAAAAGATTGATAAATTGTATTAAAAATGAAACTTTTATTAACTTTATTGGATACTATTTTTTTGAAAAAATCTACACACATACATACCGATAAACTACCTAGAAGAAATTATATTTTAATTAGCATATTCTATTTACTGAAATGTCCATATTTATAAGACCAGTTAGAAAAAGAACAATAAGAATGGATTGCTAGATTCAAACACGATATCTGTTTCCTAAGGACCATGGAATTCAATTAAAACCATCTAATGAATAAACCATGATTTCCAGCACATTTTAAATTCATTCTTGATTTTAGTAAAATATTCATTCAAATTGCTATTCGAATTTGGAACATACCTATATAAAACAAAATGATCACACGCATATTAAGAGTAAAGTGTTGACAGTTATAAATAAAGTAAAATGGCAATTCCATGGAAGAAGCCAAATTAACTTTCAACAACCACCCTAAGAATTGTTCACTAAAGAGAACAAAACATAGAATATCAAATATATCAAGCTTTAGTTGTGGGACCATAACACCACCTACCAGATGTAGTAGTTTATTATATATTTCTGGAAGCATACTTATTATGCACATGTTGGAATTCTAATACCTATATTACAAAATTTGTGGATAATATAGTGTCATGTAACACAGTTGAATGACGTTCTAACACTTTTTTTAATGTATTTTAATGTTTCAAATATAATTAGATGATAACACGTACACAATTCAAACAAATAAAAAAAATATGGTGTTTTATGAATCAGATGAAATATAGATGGATTCAAAATTGGTGCTCTCATGTAGTGAGAAGTGAACTCATCCATATCCCCATTGTTCATTTGTGGTGAATGACTGATTACAGTGATGTATTGTACCGGTCGAAAACCACCACCCCCAATGTCAAATCGGATTCAAACTCAGCTTAACCAAAACCGAATTCAAACCCAACCCAACAGCTCAGATAGTAGTCATCGACGGCACAGTGCTATGCGCCAAGAACTAGTTCAATGGTTGGTGAGGACTAGAGACCCTTGCACTGACACGAATATCTAATAATTAATTACTTTGAATACTTTTTAAATCAAATCATATGTATGTTCGGGTTGCCAACACAGACAGCGAGTATTAACATTTAAATAATTATAAAAAGAATGATGAACTAAGAAACCAAGTATGTTGGAAAGTATTTAATAAGAATAATTTGTTTTGTTTCATAGAATATAAAATACATTAACTACCTCTAGTCTTTAAGATATCTTACAATTATAATAAGAGTGGCGGTCCTTATCATATGCCAACAAGTATTACACAACATGGAATTCTATGTCTATGCCCCCAACAAGAAATATAAAGGCAGATAAAGGTATTCATTAATAAGGAAATGATTGCTCTAATTTTATTATGACAGAATGTGATATTTATTTTCACATTCGAAAATCTACTCATGAAGAGCAAGATACGTAATTTAGGGCATAACTTTAATCTTGATTTGAAAACTGATTTAACTAAATATATTTGAAAATTTGTTCGACTTTAATTTAAATCCCTTCATCATGGATTACGAGCATGGAGCGGGTTTTACCGGAACAAAAATGCAATGGTGCTTGACGAATTACGAGGCAGAGAGTCAAATTTAAAGATGATCGCTAGTCGATGATCGAAGCCCTATGGCGGCTTGCATCAACAAGTCTTACGCCCTTTGACTAATGAATACGAAAGGAAGTACTTTCTTCCTTGAGAAATTTAAATAAGAGAATATGATCACCGACCAGCCTAACGGAGCGGAAGATGGCCCTACGTCAGCAACGTTTGATGATGATGACTTGATAGTCATCGTTGAAAAATAAAACCCATGTAGAATGCTCTACGTGATGACTTGACCAATTAATTAAAGTCAAACGAACTTTTATCGAACTATTTTAAAACATTTATAAACTATATTAATTATGCCCTAATATCGTGCCCTTCCTGAATATTAATATAAAATAACAAAAGTGGAATTAAAATACATTTAACCCTTTATCGACCCTTTTTGCAATAAAGACATTTAAGATTATATTTGCATAAATAAATATTAGTGGAACAAGAAAATCATTTAACATTATGTGAATATATATAAATACTTATAACTTAGATAGGAGCTGGGGACATAGGTGAAAAATTGAGCTAATAATTTATTATTAGCTAAATGTAAAAATAGTAAACATGTAATATTTTCCTTTGACTCGATGATTAATAGAACTTATAAATTTAGCTCTAATGGGCGAGAATTACTATTTGAAATTAATGTTATATTATTTGCGTGAGGCAAATGGAATCAAGGAGCTCATCGAGTCGAAAGATTATTGGCATATAATTTTTAAATACGACATTAATAAAGCACACTAATATATATATTAAATGAACCGCCAAGTAAGAGAAGAAAAAGTTTAAAGACTAGAGATTTAAAGAATTACACTATAGATTTACAGTAGCATTTTATAAATAAAAGGTGTTACAAAGATTTTACATTAAAGAATAAAAGAGCTCTTAATAAGGAGGAGTGTAAAATAAAGTTCGAACTGGCCAGAAAGTTTAACGTCCATTATAGAAACATATATTACCCCTTCCGTGCTGGTCCTTAAGTTACACCTCCAGGTTGTTAAAAACGTAGGCACCATTGATTGATTATTGGAACAGCATTTTAGTAGCCTCCATAATTTTAGCAGAATGATTGATCCGGAAAAGGTTCAACAGCTCCAGTGAAGATTTCTCGGGACTTTAGGAACCGTAGCCAGATTCCTGATGTTCTAGCCCTCTATCATGATGTATTTAATTTTTTATACGCACAGAGTTCACTGCACTACTCTACAACAAAGCTAGCCTTATCTCCTGACTTTTCAGGGCTATATATATTGTCCAGATGCCTTAAGGCTAGCGCTCATTTTATTATCAATTAGTTGTTTTCAAATACATTCCCTCGATAAGGCTTTCAAACTAATTTTTGAATTCCTTTCCTAATTAGAAAATGAATTCTTAAAATCTGAAATGATTTTAATTAGAAATTGAATTCTTATCTTTTTCCAATTAATAAAACTTTACTGTTGTTTTTGAGAATTTGAGAGCTTATCGAAAGAATGTAGTTTTTAATCAACAACACTTTAACAAATTATTTAAAATTAAAAAAAAAACAAGTATTCCCGACGCAATGAAACTTTCGAACAATTATATATTTTTAATATTTACAAGTATATACGCACAATCCACGCAATTTAATATATATAAATTCATGAATATTTTCTCATGAATTTATTTAGAGAATTGATCAATTTTAAGCTAAACTAATTAATTTTAATACGCATTTGAAATAAATTATTTATTATGGAAATTAGCGTGGATTGAACGTATAAAGCCCCATTGCATCGGAAATTTAAGGTTAGTATTAGGGTAAATAACATGAAGCTAGGATCGAACTCAGATCCGACTGCTTCAGTATGTGCAGCCAGTAACATCTAATATTTGTGATTGAATGCACCAGCATAGCAATTGACAATGTGTGGAATGTTTAATTTCTTTATTTTTATGTAAATTTGATGTCATTTTTATTTTATTTATTTTTTAGTGTAAAAGTTTACCCCAAGTTTAAAAATGAAAAACATTTCCAGTTACTTCTCGACTGTCAGTCCCACTAATAAAAAGTCCAAAACGATGATAGAAATTATGGAAATATTAGTGCAAGATGATGTTCATGAATCATCTCAAGCAGATCTTGAGGTGTAATGCTGAATTCAAAATGATTGGCCGGATTGCTGGTCATTGGATCAAAAAAATGAGTTTTGCTCAAAAAATGAATGGTTGAACATACACAAAATGAAACTTGGCTGCACACCTTGCAGAAACATTAGAACTCTTGGAACTGAAGTGACAATGGAAATGGAAAATTTCCAAAGAATGGGTCAACAATGAAATCACCTATTCTGGGAAAGATAGGAAGTTACAATTTAGCTCACTTTGAAAAAAAAAATTTGATCACAGAGAATCTGTATACAAAGCAACATTAAAAATTATTTTTGAAGCTGAAAAAAAGATTGAAAATATTTTTTTAAAATCATTATTTTGTGAAAAAGTAATATCAACAAAAAATTTTTGAATTGCATATGAAGTAGCAAAGGAAAGTCAATCTTTCTCTACTTTTAAAAGTGAAATTGATCTGCAAGAACTGAATGGAATGGATCATATTCTTCATTCAACAAATGTATGCATTAATATCATGAATCGTATAAGTGATGAAATGAGAAAAAAACGTATTTAAAGAAATTGTTCAATTGAAAAATATAATTTCATTGATGATTGCTGAATCAACTACCATAAGCAAAAAAAAAAACATCCTTATTGCATTTGTTTGATGTTTTATCAAAAATATTGAAATGAATATACCAGTTAATTTATTTTTAAATTTGATAGAACTTGAAAACATAATGGCAAAAGGAATATTTGAATCCTTACTCCAATATCTTGAATTTTATGGGATGACAGAAAATTATTTTAAAAAGTATTTAATTTCGGTAGCATGCGACTGTGCTGCTGTGATGTTAAGATGTAAAAGTGGAGTGAAAGAATTGCTGACACAAAAATTTCCTTCCATTATTATATAATAAGTTTGGCATTGTGCTAATCATAGATTAGAATTATTAGTAAGTGATGTAAAAAAAAATTCAGGAATCAATAGATTCAAATCATTTATTGATAAACTTTATATTTTATAATAGAGAGTTACATAAATGTGCATAATCACTAGGCGTTGAGCTGTTAAAAATTGGAAAAGTTTTAAGTACTAGATGGGTGGTATCTAGTTTTCATTCAGTTTTGGCTATGTAGAATAATGTTGAATCTCTTGTGCATCATTTTGAAGAAGCATTGAATGATTCTACAAGAGATAAAAATTATAAATGTACTTATGATAGTTTAAAGAAAAACATAACATCTACAGTCTTTTTATTGGATCTAGCGTTTATGTGTAATGCTCTCCAAGAATTGTCAGAGCTAAGTTTGGACATACAAGATTGCAATGTGAACCTTTACATTGCAAATTGAAAAATAAATACACTTATTCAAGTTTTTGAAGCAAAAAAAAACCCGAATTTTGGATTCTTTTATAAAAGTTCTGTACACAATGTGTTTTTGTGGAGTTTCACTTCATGCAAAAGTTTCAAAAAATGATCCTCCTATTGATCCAAAAACATTTTATAGCATGATGAAAGAGTCACTTGAAAAAAAAAAGCTAGATAGCAATAATGTTGAGTTTGCACTTTGGGCTCGCATACTTAACCAAAAATATTAGCCTGAAGATATTGATATTCAGTTGACATTTAAAGATATGGAAATTAGAAACATGTCAGTCAGATTAGATATATCCGGAAGAATTATTGCGTTTGATATATGCTCTGAATTCTATTCCCATTTCTTCAAGTGAATGTGAACGCATGTTTTTGCAAATGAATTTAATTATTACCCCAACAAGATCTTTGATGAAGATCAAAACAGTTGCAGCATTTTTATTCATCAAATTCATTGGACCATCTTTGACACTTTTCAATCCTTCAAATTACATTGATCTAAGGTTACTCAGAGGACATCATTCGGCCATAGACACTAATACTAAGAAAATGAATCGAGATGATTTGTCAGATGAGAATTGGATAAGACTTTGGAAGTTATCAATTGTATATTTGTATTTGTTTATTTAACTTTAGCTTTGATATGTCTAAAATAAAAAAAATTATGATAAATTTTAAATTTTTTATTTGCTTCATAGCATTGGAAAAGCTGCTTTAAATTTCATTTAAATGATAAAGCTCTGCGTATATCTGATATTAAAAGGAATTATGATACTATAAGCATATTAGAAAACAAAGGAATCTGATTATTAAAATTAACCTTTGGATAGATTCATATATGTATTGAAAGTGGATTATATACTTATCAACCACCTACCATATGTATAAAGGAGTTAAAATACTAAAAGTAGTATGGAATAAATTATATTGGATTATCCCAGAGATTACAATCAAATTCTCATGTTATTATCGTTTCATTTTGAATACCTACAAATTCTTATATCAATTTGACCATGTAAAATGGATATTTGAATGCTAAATGTTTCAGTGATGTTTTTATGTCTAATCTTTAATTTTATTTAACTTACTTTATATACAAGTGTTAAAGAATGACTTCATGTATAGTATTATATAAAGTAAACAATCACAATTTACACATTCAATTAAAGGAAGCTGCCTTAAACCACATAAGGATAAATAATACATGCCAAAATAGCTTATTTAGGTTTAATCCCAACATAGACTATAATAAGTTAATAATTCTCAATACTAAATTATCTTCAACATCACCTACAGTGTAAATACATACATACTAATTATAAGCTAATGTTATCTTAATATGCACGTTCATGACCTACATTCTAGTTACCAATGTAAATATCTATTAAATTAAAAATCCTAGATTTAGTTGCTTTGTTTTATATTTTTCAGATAGGTCTACATAATTAAACATCAATTCATATTACCAGAATTATTTATCGATGGTAGATTTAGTCACAAGAGCTAGCAATATTTACTAACCAAATAAATTCAGATTGTGATGGTGTAAGGAAATTAGGTTTTCATACATATGTTTATGATTTTCTTGTCATCAAGCATAATTCTGTAGTCTTAAATAACAAATTCCATAAATATTAATAGTCTCTAGCTTGTGGGCCATATAAATTTTAGATTTTCATATAGGTCTATCATTTTGGAATATATGTGAGGTAGATGTTTTTAAATCAACTCTATATCCACCTCCTACCTATTTTCCCATATCATGCCATTACAATACATAAGAGATTGGCCAAAATAATTAAAATACCTTGATATTATATAGTACAAAAGTAAGATGCAACATAATATTTTTTTCTTCAGATAGAAGTTGGTCAGAAACAATATCTAATAGACAATATTTACTTTTCAAAAGCTGATTAAATATTGGTCCTAGAAAAGTAAAATGAAACATCAACATCTAAACTTATTGGACTGTGGGCTATTTAAAGTGTTAAGATTAATAGTAAGGATAACTGAAAGTATCCACTAAGGATAGGAGATTAACATATGGTTTGAAATTAATGTTTACTTATAGGAAGACATTCTAAAGGTTGCTCCCAAAATATGAAATGAATGTGGAATAAAACATGCTTGAATCCTAGTATCTACCAAAACAGTTTATCATAAACTGAACAATTAAAGCAATTCAAAGGGGATGTGTGGTATTGATAATAAGAACTGGGTAATAAATGGCAGAACATATGTCATGAGTATACAAATCATTTATGTTTTTTTTTATTATGCATCTAGAACCCATGATTATATTAACATTTTTGTATAATAATTAGATATCTATAGCATAATGGTTAGTGCATCAATCATAATTATGATCTGTGTTCCAAATTTGAATTTTAAGATTATTTCAGGTTATCAAAAAAAAAAAATATTTTCAATTAATTTATATAACTAGTCAGTAATTAAACCAGCCAGATATTTTATAAATGGTTATCTAGTTATTCTTAGTTAGAAACTAAAAGAAATATCAGACATTAGACTAATCTGGTAAGTATTGTCATCTCTTGTTTTTTTTTATTTATTATTATTAAGCAATGTTGGAGAAGACTATCTGCTGGTATTGATTAAAACCTGTTTTAATTTTATATATATTGTAACATAAATAAAGTTACTCAAAGAAATATTTAAAGGAGTCCAAATATCAAGATATTAAGTAAAGGTTCAAAATATAACACTATCAAGAATTATAAGCAAATTATGAGCAAATTATTAATAACAAGTATTATAACTCAGGTATATGAAATCACGTGAAGTGAGTACACTAGTAATTCAATAAAATATAACTCAGGTATACAGGCAGTAGGTTTTATCCACTTTCATTTCTTGGTTTGATGTTAAGTGCATGTTTAAACAAATACTAAGTGAATATGGTCTAGCAGGGCGCCACTAGATTATCTGAATCTAGACACGGTTATATCTAATAACCTTTCACATGTACCGGGTTTGAATCCCTTCTTGGTACTTTATTTCTAATAAAATGGGAGATTTTGCTTTTTGAGCCATATCACTATATGCACTAATATTTAGGTAAAAGTAAAACATCTATAAACCAAAGTGGAGTATATTAGACATAAATCATTTCTCAGATCTTAACATAACAAATGTGTTTCAATATTTTTATAAGTTTACTAGCTCAGATTATATATAACTAATTTAGGATGGCAATTCACTCATCCTTGCATGAAATAGATGATGGGATGTGGTTATAATAATACTAAGAAATCACTAAATATTATAAAATCAATATTTATTTATGGCCTTTAAACAGTTAAACAGCTCATTAATTAAAACGTTGATGACGATGATGATGATGATAATAATAACAATAATGACAAGGGTTTCAACTACAGCTCTAGGACTAAGCCTAAACATAAAACTAATTTTTATAAAGAAATTCATAATTATTGCTTAATTTTAGCATATTTACTTATATCTTAAATAACTAATATTCAACCATTGATGATGATGAATAATCACACTTAACAAAGACTACACTTAATGAAATATATACGCCTCGTTTAATAAAACAAACTAATATTTATTACTACATTTCTAACATATACATAAAAATTTCTAGATAAATATGAAAATTGACATGAATAATAATAATAATAATTGATTATATAACAATCCTCAGATTAATTTTAAGTTCTTCCCCCTTTCCCTTCAAATGTATTTTGTATTAAGTTGGACGTCACATTGACCATGATTTTCACTCCATGAGAAAAGTATTTCAAGAAAAAAAAAATATTATCTGCTCATTAGCACACATACTTTAAAAATCTAACATGTAAATAGAATGTAAAAAAAAATGTTAGTAGAATTGAAAGAGCAAGTTTTAGAAACAAGTTTTAAATTATTTTCTCCCCCTCCCTTCTACCTCTGAAATGCTATACTTAACTTGAAACAAAATAATCTAATATTCTAATACTACTTGTTATTTCACATTCACTCACAATTATACACATATAAAAATATCATTATGTATGTGCGTGTTTTATCCCATAATAACAAAATATTATTTAAAACCAAAATAATAATATATTAGTTAAAACTAAAATCATAATACCATAAAAAAAAATTGTTTTACACATTAATATTTTTCATAACTGTAAAATTAATAAACAAATAATTTTCATACATTCAAGATCATTTATGAAGCTCAAAGTTATTATTAGTAAGACATTCTTGTTTTTAATCGATCTGAATAGTCTTTAAAAGTTCTTTAAATAAAATATACCACTTTATTGCTAAAATGTTTATTAAGACTGATATCATAAAGAAAATAGATATAAAAAGTCATATTACCGATCTTTTGTTTGTGGCGAATTTCCAAGGGTTCAAACTTGTCTTGTATAATGTCTATATTTCTGCAGCTACCATTTCCGTTTTACGTGGGAACAATCTCTTTCTTGAGGTGTATAACTATTTGATGATGATGACTCTATTGAGGTTATTTGCTTTAGTGGATAATTTGGAAATCATTATATTAATTTTTCTTCTCTTCCTGTCAAGCATGTGGATGAAATACAGCAGTTGTTTTCACATTTATAAATTTTCTTGAGTTTAAAATCAGTTGTTGTAACAATTAATTGGACTTGATGATTAATATTTATCAGTAGATTAATTCATCTTCTTTGAATGCAGGTGAATGCTTTCTTCCTTCTATTAAAAACATCTTATTTCTCTGGTCAGTTGAAAGGTGTAGAATATTATTTTAGACACATCTTTTCTTTCCTATGTGATGTGCAGCTTCCCCAGATGGTCCAGAACCGATGGGACATACATATAATTTTTCTAGCCAGACATTTCTTATATTTTCAGCATTCAATTGGATAGTTTAATAATCTGAATCATAAACAATAATCCTAATAATAATTCAAGACAGCTTTTTATATCCAATTTTTAGCTAACTTAACCAATCAGAGATAGCATCACTTGCTATTTTTGGACAAATTTGTTTTAATTAGATCTCTAATTTATTTTCAACTAAATTATTTTTCAACTGAAAAGTTTAATCCTTTTTCCAGACACTTTTGTTTAAAAAAAAAATAGACTCAATCCTTATTTCCTTTCTTTTCTTTTTTTTTTCTTTTTAACATCCAGGTAACATTTCAAATCTTTGAGCTTCCTTCTTTAGATCTTGAGATAAGACAATTTCAAAATTAGAGTTCTGACCCATTATAAGCTTCCAAAGTGACAAACAATTATTTACAAAAAAAAAATTGCTACAAAGATCGATATCTGATTAAACAGATTTCCTCTTTTAACAAAAAATTGTACAAAAAAAATAATTTGACAGATTTAATACTTCCTTTTCTTTCAATATTTAGGAAATGTAAATTTTTGTATGTAATGTACACACATCCTTCATTCTTTCAAATCATTCATAAACTAACATTAAATAATATAATTGCTAGCTTAGTAATTATAACCCAATTATTTAATTAAATCTGTAACTTTTAAATCCCACTTATAATTAAAGAAAAGCAAAATAAAAGCATAGAATAAAATATTAGAATTGATCAAGCATAGGTTAGTTTTAAAGAAAGTTAAAATGTTTAATATTTGAAATATAAAACAATTAAATAATTTACACATACATTGCCTATATGTATGCATTATAACTTTGCTTTTTAACAGAAAATTTAAATATTAAATAGTTTAAATGTGTGTATTACCTTTCTATCAACACACAAACAAGTAAAGCATGTAATTGTTGACCCATTCTTTCTCTGTTTAAAGCTTTTAGAACTGGACCTTGTAGGGTTTGAACTTGGATGCCCTACAGCTTCATTTATGATTATATAAAAATGTGATGATGATTTTTGGTTTACCTTTTCTACATGCACATTACTATAAATTTAGCTAGTGACTAAATTGTAATGGCACAACTTTCTCCCCCTTCGGATAAAATCATCAGCACTTTTGTTTTAACTATATTTTTAAAAAAAAATCCTAACTAATAAATACACTAATAATAATAAACACTTATAATATATATATATAAAAAAATTAACTACTGGTAAATATATTTTTCATTAGAAAACCTAAAAGTAATTTATTTGGAGATCTTTGCCAGGCTATTCTGCTGAAGTATAAGGGATCAAACTCCTAGCATTATAGGTCCCCTTATTCCCATCAAGAGCAGCAAGCATAAAGGCATTCTCTCCTATCTTTTTAGTGATTTGGAATGGTCCTTCATACAAATGCAGAAACTTTTTAAATTTGTTTCTTTGGGGGTTGCTAACATGAGGGGTGCGTACCAGCACAAGATCATTGATCTTAAATGGATGTGGTTTAGTTCTGGATTGCTTTACCCTTTTTTGACCCATGAGTTTAAGTTGGACTCGAGCCTTATTAAGGTCATCATCATTATTTATTTCCTCAAGGGTAATAGGCAAAGGGATTTTAATAAGCAAGGGTTCCTGTTTTCCGTAATGCAACCTAACAGGGGGAATCCTGTTGATTCATTACAAGTGATATTAATGAGATTTACCAATTCAGGAAGTTTATTCACCCACTGTCTATGATCATCTGGAATGTAGACTCTATAAAGTCTGCTAAGCTCGCGCATAATGCGCTCGCAGGGGTTAGACTGCGGATTTCGTATAGAGCTCATAACATGTTTGATGTTCTGAGTTTGAACCCATTTCTTCCAGGTCTTCGATACAAAGGCAGTGGCATGATCTGTCAAAATCACATCAGGTTTATCCCCGGCTTGCAACTGGTGTTTGGTGAGGCACCTGATAACACCCTTAGCATCAGTTCGTGGCACGGCAAATGCAGATACATATTTAGAAAATACATCATATGCCACTAAAATGAACTTTTGTCGGTTATAGGCCGGGAGTGGTCCATAAAAATCAAGTGCCAACAATTGGTTAGGCCGATCCGGGATTATGGGTTGTAAAATACCAACGAATGACCTAGCATGATACTTAGTCTTGGCACAAACTGTACATTGTTTAATGACATTGCTGACACTTCTATACATCTGATTCCAATAGAAATAATTCTTTAACACATAATAAATCTTTGGAGTGCCATAATGGCCATATTTGCAATGAGCATATTTTACTAATTTATTAATGAGGATTTTAGGAATCACGATCCTCCAAGGGTTACCATGATTAACCTTAACCTTATACATGAGAAGATCTTGGTTGAATTTATACTGGGTAAAAACTTTCTTGAGTGATTTCTTGGAGCTGTGGCGGTTTAGGGGATGATTCAGGATGGTGATGATTCTGCCCAATTTTAGGTCTTGTTTTTGAATCCCAGCCAAATTATGGTAATCTTTTAAGATATCTCTCTCTAATTCAACATTAATATTATTAATCAAGATATTCTCTGTACCGGGATGTTGGGGCACAAGACAGACAGGGTGACGACTAAGAACATCCGCAGGGATATTCTTAATACCCTCAACATAGACGATGCTGTAATTAAACTGTTGTAGGTATAGACTCCACCTAATTAATCTTTCATTATTTAAATAGCTTTTACTTAGAAATTCTAAGCTCCTATGGTCTGACAAAACAATGACCTCAGAGCCAAGCAAAAACTGGCGTAGCTTTTGAAAGGCCCATACCACTGCTAGGGCTTCTTTCTCTGTTATGGAGTAGTTCAGCTCTGCCCCTCTCAAATGTCTACTTAAAAAGTATAAGACCTGAGGTCTTTGATCTTCATCAAGCTGATATAAAACTACTCCCAGACCATAGTGGCTACTGTCTGTCTGTACAAAAAACTTTTTACCAAAATCAGGGTAAGACAAAATAATGTGGTTCAAAAAGGTTTGTTTTATGGTATTGAACTCTCTGGTATGCTCAGTGGTCCACCTCCACCTTTCTGATTTCTTTAATAACACAGACAAATACTGGGTATCCTCGGCAAAGTCCCTATAAAACTTATGATAATAGTTACATAAACCGAGGAAGGACCGCAGTTGCTTTTTGGTTTTTGGCATTGAGAAGTCCTGAATAGCAGCAATCTTTTCGGGATGGGGTTTGATACCCTGTTCGCTGATTACATGTCCCAGAAAAGTAATTTCTTTTGCAGCTATAGTACATTTCTCCAGGTTTATCTTGACATTATGGGCTAAACACTCTTCAAAGAATATCTGTAAGTGTTCTAGATGCTCTGTAAGACTGCTGGAAGCAATAACTATGTCATCCACATACATGATGATCTTTTCTTTCAATTGTTTTGAAAAGATCATATCCAAACATCTGATCAAACCAGCACCACTGTTAATGAGACCAAAGGGCATTCTTGTAAAAACATAAGTTTGACCTTGAAAGCGAAAAGCTGTATATTTTTGGTCTTCATGGTGTAGTGGTATCTGCCAATAACTGGCTGTCAGATCAAAAGATGAGAAAATTGACTTTTGTTTGAATTTAATTAGCAGCTCATGTACAGGTGGAGGAATATCGCGTTCAGGAATGGTTATCTGGTTCAGCATACGAGCATCCAGACATACTCTTACTGTACCATCTTTCTTTCTGATAATTACCAAAGGATTGACATAAGCAGAGGAACACTTCCGAATAATTTTCCATTCCAACATTTGGTCTATCTGTTTTTGTACCTCGGCCTGATATTGATAAGGAACTGGATACATTCTCTGTTGAAAAGGTTCATTATCCTTTAACTTAATTCGATGAGTATATCCACTGATGATGCCTGGAACAGTGGAAAACAGGCTGTTATAATTGCACATCAGTTGGTATAAATTTTCTCCTATAGTCAGATTGGCAAGAAAAACATGATTAATTTTAGTTTTAATACCAACATCAATTAGTGTGCTTCGAATACATAGCAATTGACCAGAGAGTTTCGGTAACTCCCATTCAAAAGGCAACTGTTCTTGTCGACATAAAAATAGCCCATTCTCATAATCTAATTTACATTTATTTCTGATCATGAAGTCTGAACCTATAATGACATCATGAACCAATTCAGGCATAATCAAGAAGACATGACCAAACTCAGACTGGTTAAGCCTAAAATTAATCCAAACCTGCTTGTTGGACAGCCTGGTTCTCTTCCCATTAGCCAGAGTCACTTGTATCTGTTTAATGGGCAAGGAGGGTATACAACTATTTACATGAAGCATCTTTTGATACGCTTTTTCTGAGATGATGGAGGCTTGACTACCAGAGTCAACTAAGGCATTTATACTAATCCCCTCCATCAATAATTTAAGAACAGGACAGTTATATTGGATAGGTGGTTCACCTAGTTCAAATGGCTCTAGGTAATCCACATCCAGATCAAGGGTATTTAATAACCACATCTCATTGTCCCTCTTACTGTTAGCATATGGCCCCAGCACTGAGGAACTATTATACCAGGACCGTTCTAGTTTAGCGATGGAGTCTTACTTTGGGCTTTTCCCCCTGGTCTTTTTAGCACTGTGGTGATTCCACTTGTAGAGGGTTGCTTGTCTCTAGGAATTACTTTCTTCCCAACGTTATCCCTAAAATTTCCCCAGGATTGATTAGGAGGCCTAGCCCTATAATTGTTTCTATACCCATATCTACTAAAATTCTGATCATTTGTTTGATCACCTAGATTCAGACTAGAGACATTATAATTATACCTGTCCTTGGTGCTCTTGGGCCTAGTCTCTGAATCTAGCTCTGAAATTTCTAGAGCATCCAGGATTTCTGATGCTTCCTCTATACTGTGGCAATCAGCAGCAATTAGCATTTGTTCAATGCTTCGGGGAAGATTGTGTCGGAGTATTCTCAGGATTTGGTGCTCTGAGAGGGGAAATGCAGTCAGACTTTTCAACTTAACCGCCTGCCCTCTGAAAAATTGTGTATAGCTACCCTTGGTACCCCCATACTTTTCCTGTGTAATCTGGTAGCGCACCTGGTCCTGCCTATCTTCACTCCAAAAACAGGCTAAGATAACACAACGAAAATCCCCAAAGGTAGTGGGCTTATCAAATAGGGACCGCCACCATTCCTTAGCATAGGCATAAAGATGGTTACATGCAATGGCCAACTTTTCCTGTTCACTCAGCCTACACACAGAAAAGAGTTCTTCCAAGGTATACAGATACTCTAAGGGGTTCTCCCTGCTCTCCCCACTAAAGGCCTTAATTTTAATTAAATTTGAGGTCATTGACCCTCCTACTCTATATTCATCTTTACTGGTATGGTCAGCCCTATCTACTAATTTTTTAACTTGTGGATTTTTACCTAAAGTAGGCATCCTTTTCTCTGACTGACTCTGTTCTGAGCTATCCCTACAGTCATCTGGACTGGTGCTACCATCGCTCTGCCCTGAATTTAGGTTTGACTGATCCTGCAGCCCTACATTAATACGATCTTTTAATTCCCCTATTTTCTGGTAGAGATCATCCATCTTGGGGTTTATGTATTCCACAACATAGGCCTTCTGGTTCTCCTCAACCTTTCCCAACATAACACCCAATTCATGTTGATTCATTCTGGGTCCCTCTTCTAAAGAACTTGATTTGTCCCTTTTCACTATCTCCTCCCTAAAGCTATCCATTTGTTTCCCCAATTCTTTCCTAAGATTTTGGTCAATTTGTACACACTCATTGGCCATGCTTCCCTTAACTTCTCGTATTTCCTTTTCTAAGCCACTAAACCTATTTTTCATAGTGATGGTTTGATCTACACAGCCCAAAGTGGCTTCCTTATATGAGTCCACTTTGGCTACCACCTCCTCTAATCTAATATGAATTCCTGCAGAAGTTATTTCGGCATTCTTTTCTATGCATTCTGATATGGATTGGGAGACCAAACCATGGACCTCATTCCTAACTAACTCAATTTCTCTCTTATTTTCTTCGATAGACTGCTCCACTTGAGCCTTTAATGACTGTAGTCCCTGACAGCCCTCCTGTTTGGTGACTTCCATAGACCTACACACTCCTTCTATCCTCTCCTCTAATGACACAAACCTATTTTTACACTCTATATTGGACCCTTCTATCCTAGTTTCCAAAGCTATGATCATTTGGTTGTTATTGTCAATAGAGTTCTCTAGATTTACCCTTAAATCTTCCATACTTTTCTCCACAGATTGACCTATCTTTTGTTCTAGAGTTTCCATCCTTTGCTTACTATCTTCTCTTAGACTCTCTATACTTTTATTATTTTTCTCTATCTTTTGTTCTAGATTTATCATATTTTGCTTACTATCTTCTCTTAGACTCTCTAGACTCTCTATACTTTTATTATTTTTCTCTATCTTTTGTTCTAGATTTATCATATTTTGCTTACTATCCTCTCTTAGACTTTCTATATTGTGCTTATTATCTTCTCTTAGACTTTTGAACATCTGCATTATCATGTCCATGTCTGATGGTGCCATCTTTGTTATCTGAGCCTGGCCCACTTCTGGCTCCTCATCTACCATTTCTGTACTTGAGGCCTTATTATTGCTACTGACTTTAGAGGCATTTTCCTCTATTTCCTCTTTTTCTTGAGCTTTTTTAAAGGCAATTTCCCTATCCTCTTCTTCAGGATAACAATGATCACTGATCCCTGGGATTGGGACACCCTCCTCTTCCATAACCTCTTCCATACTATAATTTAGTTCACTCATGTTATAAAACTATATATATCCCATCTGTACTTCCCTGACCATCAAAAATCCACACATCTTCTCCCTGTCTGACACCTATTCTGACCAACTGACTGATTTGATTTTCACCTTATTATGCATTACAAATACAACAAAAAAAAATTTTAATATCCTTATTTAATGAACTACACAACAATAATCTATAGTGCATGTCTGTCTGTAATAGCCCAAATTATACATTCATCCATTCTCCCAGAAATCCGACAGATATTGACAGTCCACAGAATGACTAGCAGTTCACAATCTTGAGATAAATAAAAGAATTCAGTCACAGCACTATAATCACACAATGCATCACGAGCACTCAGAAGATCATCCCAATTCGATCACTATTAACTACCACAACCCTTGATTGAATGAAGCAAACTCTGTTGCAATAAAAGATGTATTTTAAGTCTTAGGGGCTAAAGTAGATAAACAATGCCTTGCTCTCTCTCTTGGAGTCTTATGTGGCAAGTATCAAGGAATGCCCTGCTTATTATAGACTACAAAAACGAAACCTTGCTCTCTCTCTTGGAGACTTATAGGCTGATATCATGGCAGGACTACTGTTAACTGCTTCATGATAAAATAAGAATAACATATAAACTTGATTGGAAAACTATGCCATGCTCTCTCTCTTGGAGACTTATAGGCTGGTATCATGGCAGGTCTGCTGTTAACTGCTTCATGATAAAATAAAGATAACATATAAATTGGGTTGGAGCAGTGAATGGGTTTGATCATTCATAAGTTACACGAAATACATAGCATTCTCAAGGCAATGACAAAACTCTCCACTCATCATCAAAACTGCAATCTAACCAACCAAACTCCAACGATCAACCATCCAATCAAACCTCTAAAATCATAGACTTTTTTACAAAATGAACTCCCCAAACACACATGAGACTACTATTCCATAATTCATCACTATTACTATGCCTATCCTATCTGGCAATAAATCATTTTAATGTTCCACAAAAAAAAATCTATTATTTATTTCACCTTTGTCTTAAGTTGTGATATTCATCTCTATTTTCAAAATTGATAAAAAAAAAACTAAGCTGTTTTATGGCTGTACCCATTTTATCATCATCAATGAAAAATTAAATCATATTAAACATCATCATCTAAAATAAGACTGTTTGGCCAAGAAAATTTTGTAAGACAAAAAAAAATTTTTACTGAAAAAAAAAAATTTTACTAAAAAAATTTCTCTATTTTTAACCACACATCTCCTATCATTCTATAGACTCTCTTTTTCAGGTATATGGTAAAATATCAGGCCCCAGTTGGGTGTCCATTGTAACATAATTAAAGTTACTCAAAAGAAATATATTACCATACCTGAGTAGTCCATAGAATGATCAAGATATTAAGTAAAGGTTCAAAATATAACACTATCAAGAATTATAAGCAAATTATTAGCAAATTATTAATAACAAGTATTATAACTCAGGTATATGAAATCACGTGAGGTGAGTACACTAGTAATTCAATAAAATATAACTCAGGTATACAGGCAGTAGGTTTTATCCACTTTCATTTCTTGGTTTGATGTTAAGTGCATGTTTAAACAAATACTAAGTGAATATGGTCTAGCAGGGCGCCACTAGATTATCTGAATCTAGACACGGTTATATCTGATAACCTTTCACATGTACCGGGTTTGAATCCCTTCTTGGTACTTTATTTCTAATAAAATGGGAGATTTTGCTTTTTGAGCCATATCACTATATGCACTAATATTTAGGTAAAAGTAAAACATCTATAAACCAAAGTGGAGTATACTAGACATAAATCATTTCTCAGATCTTAACATAACAAATGTGTTTCAATATTTTTATAAGTTTACTAGCTCAGATTATATATAACTAATTTAGGATGGCAATTCACTCATCCTTGCATGAAATAGATGATGGGATGTGGTTATAATAATACTAAGAAATCACTAAATATTATAAAATCAATATTTATTTATGGCCTTTAAACAGTTAAACAGCTCATTAATTAAAACGTTGATGACGATGATGATGATGATAATAATAACAATAATGACAAGGGTTTCAACTACAGCTCTAGGACTAAGCCTAAACATAAAACTAATTTTTATAAAGAAATTCATAATTATTGCTTAATTTTAGCATATTTACTTATATCTTAAATAACTAATATTCAACCATTGATGATGATGAATAATCACACTTAACAAAGACTACACTTAATGAAATATATACGCCTCGTTTAATAAAACAAACTAATATTTATTACTACATTTCTAACATATACATAAAAATTTCTAGATAAATATGAAAATTGACATGAATAATAATAATAATAATTGATTATATAACAATCCTCAGATTAATTTTAAGTTCTTCCCCCTTTCCCTTCAAATGTATTTTGTATTAAGTTGGACGTCACATTGACCATGATTTTCACTCCATGAGAAAAGTATTTCAAGAAAAAAATATTATCTGCTCATTAGCACACATACTTTAAAAATCTAACATGTAAATAGAATGTAAAAAAAAAATGTTAGTAGAATTGAAAGAGCAAGTTTTAGAAAAAAGTTTTAAATCATTATCTCCCCCTCCCTTCCAAGCGCTGAAATCTATACTTAACTTGAAACAAAATAATCTAATATTCTAACACTACTTGTTATTTCACATTCACTCACAATTATACACATATAAAATATCATTATGTATGTGCGTGTTTTATCCCATAATAACAAAATATTATTTAAAACCAAAATAATAATATATTAGTTAAAACTAAAATCATAATACCATAAAAAAAAATTGTTTTACACATTAATATTGTAAAATTAATAAACAAATAATTTTCATACATTCAAGATCATTTATGAAGCTCAAAGTTATTATTAGTAAGACATTCTTGTTTTTAATTGATCTGAATAGTCTTTAAAAGTTCTTTAAATAAAATATACCACTTTATTGCTAAAATGTTTATTAAGACTGATATCATAAAGAAAATAGATATAAAAAGTCATATTACCGATCTTTTGTTTGTGGCGAATTTCCAAGGGTTCAAACTTGTCTTGTATAATGTCTATATTTCTGCAGCTACCATTTCCGTTTTACTGGGAACAATCTCTTTCTTGAGGTGTATAACTATTTGATGATGATGACTCTATTGAGGTTATTTGCTTTAGTGGACAATTTGGAAATCATTATATTAATTTTTCTTCTCTTCCTGTCAAGCATGTGGATGAAATACAGCAGTTGTTTTCCCATTTGTAAATTTTCTTGAGTTTAAAATCAGTTGTTGTAACAATTAATTGGACTTGATGATTAATATTTATCAGTAGATTAATTCATCTTCTTTGAATGCAGGTGAATGCTTTCTTCCTTCTATTAAAAACATCTTATTTCTCTGGTCAGTTGAAAGGTGTAGAATATTATTTTAGACACATCTTTTCTTTCCTATGTGATGTGCAGCTTCCCCAGATGGTCCAGAACCGATGGGACATACATATAATTTTTCTAGCCAGACATTTCTTATATTTTCAGCATTCAATTGGATAGTTTAATAATCTGAATCATAAACAATAATCCTAATAATAATTCAAGACAGCTTTTTATATCCAATTTTTAGCTAACTTAACCAATCAGAGATAGCATCACTTGCTATTTTTGGACAAATTTGTTTTAATTAGATCTCTAATTTATTTTCAACTAAATTATTTTTCAACTGAAAAGTTTAATCCTTTTTCCAGACACTTTTGTTTAAAAAAAAAATAGACTCAATCCTTATTTCCTTTCTTTTCTTTTTTTGTTCTTTTTTAACATCCAGGTAACATTTCAAATCTTTGAGCTTCCTTCTTTAGATCTTGAGATAAGACAATTTCAAAATTAGAGTTCCCACTCATTATAAGCTCCCAAAGTGACAAACAATTATTTACA
>JAQFVV010002189.1:0-32635 GCA_028023455.1 Epiperipatus broadwayi | reverse complement strand
TATTTTCATTACTGCATTCACAATAGTATATTATAAATAATATCCCTAAATATTTAACATTTCCAATATATTTGATGCTTTATTTATATAATGTTATATTTGGAAGATATGTGTAGAAAATTTATTTCCATTGTAGTATGAAAGAATGCAGTCTTAATTATTTAATTTATGTTGGAGTGAAAGAATCTTAAAAATGAAAATGTTTGTATGTAATAATTATAAAATATTCTTTTTATTTGTCATTGTTATTGTGTAATATGATTTTTTTATTTATAGGACACGTGCTAGAATTGACTCAAATATTAATACAGAGTGTTGCTGTAGTTTCTCTTACATCAATGAAAAAAGTTTATAAATAGAACTAAGCAAATTAAAACTCTCTCATATTTTAGCTTCAATAGAAGTGAACCTAAGTTACTTCATATGATTTTCTTTTAATTTATTTTTAAAAGTATATGATTATTAAATGGATAGAATGACCAGGTGAAAACAATAGTGTTTATCCATTCATTGGACAAATTTATCAAAGATTTGTAAAGAGTAAAAATGTATTGAAAGTATAAAAATTAATTATTAGCATTTTCAAAAACAATCACAATGTTTCTTTACTTTAAAAATAGATATTGACTACTTTTTGATGATGAGATCTAAATGCTAACAACAGATAAACATACACAAAGATTATGTTCATGTTTTGATATAATTTTATGATCTTGATGGATTATTTATGTACAAGATAAAATTGATTCAATTTCCATAGTATCATCGTGGATGAAACAAGCATCTGTTCACATATAATGTTTTATGAATTAATTACTTTCTAAATGAAAAATTATCTACAGTCCATTGTAGTGGATATAAATAGTGTGTGTACACTTATAATGACTCATAGATCAAATACCTTATAAATAAATGAATAATTTAGATATTTAAAAAAATTGAAATTAATAAAATGTTCTTTGAATCTAATAGGTTTTCATGATATTTTTATTTTTCTGGAATAATAAAACATGGTCACATTGTGATTTAAAAAATAGACATTAAAACTATGGTACTATTTTGGAAATGTTGCATCTGAGGATGATTGATGCCATTTGATAATATATTATTCTTAATATATACATATAGTTTATATTAATATAAAATATAATTTAAATTAAGTAAAAATTTATTTTATATGCTTAAAGTATAAGAGAGTTATGTTTTTCTAAATTCAAATTTATATTTCATAATTTAGTAATTATTATTTTATTTTTTAAAAAATATTTGTCTTCTTACTCATTGATTATGAATTAGTTTCAAGTATATATATATGAAAATTAAGAATGTCTTTGACTCTCTTATATTTTGAAAAGTGGCTGTGTTACAACATATATGTGGTTTATAAATATACATTTTTAGTTTTAGAATTTTATAGGTGAAGTTTGATATACAATCACTTATTTAATTTAAAATAATTAATGTCACTTGAAAACCTATTGCATAAAGCAGCATAATCAAATCATATGTATATATTTTAAATTTTTATTTGCCATATATATATATATATAAATAACTACAACCATTAAATGTCTGTATTTTTAAATTATATAATAATAATTCAAACAAATATATTTAACACAGTATTCAAAATTAAATAATCTATTCTTTACCAGAAGTACTTTCAATTGTTTCACTGACAATCTTTATCAACTATTAATACAAACGTACAAAAAATAAAAACTTGCATTACCCATCATTCAATCTATTCAAATTTCCCACAATTCTGTTGTCTTTATATTAGCCGATTGTTTATTCATCAAACCACCTCTATTCCTAGATATCATCATAGCCTCTTTAATTTTACGTTTTTCACTACACCTTTCAATTTGAATAATTTTTATATCTCTATTATTAAATTTAAAACCATAATTACATGTTTTATTATGATCAAATATAATTGATGGAGTATTCATATTTACTGAAGATATATTTTCTTTCTGTACACGTTTATATAATGTCTTATGATCATTATATCGTTTTTGTAATGTACATTTGGATTCCCCTATATATTTTATTCCACAACCACATTCCAACATATATATAACAGAACTTAATTCAATCTTAGAAATCTTGGCTTTGGAGTTATTTATCATATCATTTATATTATTTGTACATTACAAAAACGATATAATGATCATAAGACATTATATAAGTGTGTACAGAAAGAAAATATATCTTCAGTAAATATGAATACTCCATCAATTATATTTGATCATAATAAAACATGTAATTATGGTTTTAAATTTAATAATAGAGATATAAAAATTATTCAAATTGAAAGGTGTAGTGAAAAACGTAAAATTAAAGAGGCTATGATGATATCTAGGAATAGAGGTGGTTTGATGAATAAACAATCGGCTAATATAAAGACAACAGAATTGTGGGAAATTTGAATAGATTGAATGATGGGTAATGCAAGTTTTTATTTTTTGTACGTTTGTATTAACAGTTGATAAAGATTGTCAGTGAAACAATTGAAAGTACTTCTGGTAAAGAATAGATTATTTAATTTTGAATACTGTGTTAAATATATTTGTTTGAATTATTATATATATATATATATATATATATAATAATTCAAACAAATATATTTATATATATATATATATATATATATATATATATATATATATATATAATAAATACTATTATTGACATTGCACTAAAAAGATATAAAATAATTGTTTCTTTAACCACAATTGGATTTTTTAGATTTAACCTGAAATAAAAGCAGAGGAATTCAGAACTTGATTAAGTCAATTCCTTCTTATAAAAAATAAGGGTTAACTTAATTTATTTCTGAACACTGCTCCACACACTTTTATTTCAAGTTAAATCTAAAACCTCCAACTGTGGTTGATGAAACAAATATTTTATTTTTCTAGTGCACAATGGCATTTAATATATATAAAATTTATATCTATTATTTTTTATGCTTTCTGTATTGGTATAGTAAATAAAAATGTAAAACAAGATTGTATTTTAAATTTGACTGGACATATATATATATATATATATATATATATATATATATATATATATATATATATATATATATATATATATATATATATATATATATATATGTTATAAATTAATATGTATATCCCTTATGTATATATCATATTTATTATGTGTATATAATAGTGCATGTGTATATATTGTAAATGAACTCATATAATACATATAATTTTACTTCAAATCAATATTATATATATATCAATATATATTTTTGCCATAAGTTAGTATATATTCTTAATGTTATATGACTTTCTATTTTATACACATAATGTATATAATATATTTAATATGTGTACATAATTACATATGTGTAATAAATCAATAACTAAGTTTTTTAATAAATTAATAGATTTATTTTTATTTTAAAACAGTTGTTTTTTTTTAAAAAATGCAATCTTTTTGCAATTCTTTTAAATATAAATAATGTTAATTTTCTATTTTATATTTAAAAAAAACAATTGTTTTCAAATAAAAATTATTTTAAATATAGAACTTAGTCACTTATTTATTACACATATATAATTATATGCATATGCTTAATATGTTATATATATTAAGAGTTTTAAATGGTTTTAAAAATGTTATTAAATTGAAAGAAAAAAATTAAATCCCCTCTAGGCTCATTATTTAAAGCAAATAAAAATTCTATGAATAATTGTTAACAGTGATATGTGGAGTTATTAAATATTTTTCATATTTTTCTTATTTTCTGTTTCATATCTATCAAACTAGTATGACATACTGAAAAACTAATTCTTTTAAATGGATTAGGATGATATAACTAAATTATATATTAATTCTCAAGTAATTCTATGAATTTAAATATATTAAACATCGATTTTAAAAGTTCATTCTAACTTGAAAAAGATCAAAAGTTAACAAATAAACTGATTTTCAAAATCAATAAAAGCATTTAAAAAGAACTATACTTATCATAATAAACTTTTCACAATATTTTACTTTTATATGATAGTTTTGACTGATTAGCAACCTTCTTCAGATGTAATAATTACTATTACAGTTATCTACTCCATAACCATATAAAAATTTTATTTAATAACATTAACATAATTATCCCTATTTATAAATATTTCATACATATAACATTTACACTTTTAACAATATCTATCAATTAAAACAAATATGCAATATCTATATATTTATGTGTAAACATGTAAACCAAATGTAGTATAGTTATCTATAAACATTAATGTTATATATCTTCATATACTAAAATATTAATAAAAAAATTAATATTTCAAATTATAGCATTATTTTAAATGCATAATATTTGTATTAATTATAATACATGCATATTTATTTATAAAATAAAATATCCATTATGAAACAATTAATGTAATAAAATAATAAGAGTATAACAGTGACCGTATATTTTATAAATAATGATAATAAAATACAAAATCATTTCAGTTAGGGAGGTTTGGAAATTAATTGAAAGTGCTTCTCTGTTTTATTATAGTTATTTATAAGATGTTATGCACTAATGTTTACATGCACAGCTTATATATTTAATAATGTATTTTAATATGCATAGATATACAAGATATTAGTATTTATTGAAAGATATATATAAAATTTGGTTTATGTGTTTGCATATAAATATATAGATATGAAATATTTTTAGTTTTATGTAATATATAATTGTAATACAATTGCTTTTTAGACTGCTAGAAAGCCAAAACTATCATATATTAAATAAAATATAAAACTACTTTATAAGAAGTGTAGTTTTTTTGTAAAATTACTATGAAGAAATGTATAAAATATTTTTTGTGTGAAAACATTATTGACAAATCTGAAATTTACAATACAACTTACAATGAACAAAACTAATAATTCTATGAATAATAGTGAAAAGCAAATATATATCATTTATTTGCACGTGATACAATTACTGCTTATTTAAAACATTTACCATCTTAATGACATGAAAGAAAATACTTTTTTAAAAAAGTAGTTATATGCAAAAAGAAAGTTGTAAATTCAAGTTGTGTAAATCACAGTTTAGTAAACAATTCAACAAAAACATTATTAGATGCAAATAAAGTTTTTTTTTTTAAAAAAATAGATTATACCAGTGTTTGGGCAAAGTGCAGTTTGCAAGACACATATGGCTTTTTAACCTCAATTTTGTGCCTCTTTTTATCATAATAAACATAAACACTTTTTTCCCTCTTATAATTTGTAAATGAATATTTAGATAACTCTAGGAGAAGAAAATTGTTCTTTGGCAGTTGTTTCTTGAATTCAGCCTTATTATAAAACACTAATTATTTTACATGATGAATATTTTAGTATTACAAATTTGTAAATAAATTAAACAATCAATGTAATTTTTTGCTTTTGTATGTTTATTTTTAAGACAATTTTTATTTTTACTATCATGTATACAAATTCTATTATATTCTATTACTAAAACTAATCTTTAAATATATCCAAACCATTTGTAAATTCATATTTTTATGACTATTTTTCATTTCTTTTTTTTGTGACTCTTTTATCTAGGAAGGTGGGGGGAGGCAATATATTTCTTCATGTTAAAAGTTTTCCAAAGTGGATATAACATTCTCATAATTAGATAGAATATTAAAACAGGCAAAACTCACTATACATATTGCCACACACAGAAAGCTAGAGTAATCAATGGATTCCAGAAGGGTTGTGCATAAAATCCCCACCTAGTGCCTACACATCCAATATTCCCAGACTAGTTTCTGGCTTGTGGCCTTCGTCAGTGAGAAGCCTTGAATCTGAGAGCACTGCACTTAGTCTGGAGATATTGGATGAATAGGCACTAGATGGGGACTTTATGCACAAGCCTTCTGGCATCCATTGATTACTCTAGCTTGCTGTGTGTGGCAATATGTATACTGAGTTTTGCCTGTTAACAACAGTTATGCACAAGCATAAGTGGTGGTGGTCATGTGATAGATAAAATATTGTTATAAAAAAAGATACTTACATACTGGTAAATATTACTTGCCAAAGTTTGCTATAATTTCTGATTAACTATTAAAATAATTTTTAAAACATTTTATTTAGATATTAAATTAATTTAGCAAAACCAATTTTTTTGAATTTTTTTTTTTTATGTGTGTTTCAAATTTGAAGAATAAATGATAGGGAAATATTCAAAATAATATTTAGTAAAATTATTAGCTTTTTTACTCTAGACCTCATTATTTTGTAGTTTTTGTATATTATTCTGTATGGTTGAATTACAAATGATTTTTAAGTATGCTTTAATTATGAAAATATCTAAAATCTTCATTTTTACAATGATAGCAGAGAATTGTAAACAGTTAGTATCTGAAAATAAATATTAAAACCATGAATTCAAAACAGATATAAACAAATTTATATTCAGAGTTTTAAATTTTTAAAAAATACTTTTTGGGACACATTTTTTTTTATATAATTTATGTAAATCATAAATGACATTTTTGTTTATCTATAAAAGAAAAAAAAGATTACATTCTTATCAACACCTCTTTTTTATACTTGGAATGCAAATCTTACTTAATCTTATGAATCTAAATTTAGAATTCACATAATCTTTATGCAAATTTCTACCATTGTTAAATCTTGCAGTCTGATCTATTTTAAATGTTGTGATTTTTGATATTTTTTTAAATCTAAAGTTTGACACATTCTTAATCTTTTAAATTAAATCCTGCTTTACCTTGTACTAAAACTTTAAAAATATAGAAGTGTTATTATTTTTTTTAAAAAAATCTAAAATGTAACAAAATTTTGTAGATATAAAATATAAATGAAAAAAGATTAACTATAACTTATAATAAGCTGTTTAATGGTGTGTGTATAAAATTTTATTTACACTAAAAGTTTTTCAATTTTGTGTTATTTAAATGTGTGTAATGTTTTTTTTTGCTTATATATATATATATACTATCAAATAAAATAAATCTTATTTATAATACATAAAGTTCAGATTAAAATCAAATCTCCCAAACTCTGACCTTTCTGATAAAAATAAATTGATATTCAAAATACATGAATAAAGAAACAGAGTTGTTTTGAAATTTATAATCTTACATATATTTGTAAAAAAAACATAATAAGAATTATGTTGTAGAGTAATGAATCTCATTGATTATATATATATATATATATATATATATATATATATATATATATATATATTATATATATATATATATATATATATATATTACAAATCGATGACTGTATTTCTTCAAAATAATATACGTAACTCTATAAATAAATATTTGAAAATACAATAATTAAAAGTCAATAAAAATTATATGTATAACTATAACTTAGAAGCCTTCCACTACGTTGTAGCTTTGTCAACTATATTTATTTATAAAGTTACATATATATATATTCGTTACACTACCATGCATATTGAAAAATAGAACGTTTAACTTTGCTATTGTTATTTCCTTGCTATATTTAGGTGTTTATTTCTATCATTATAAAATCCCAAATATAATCTACTTAAAATAGATGAAAAGAAGATATATTTTTTTCATCTCCTTGTTTTTATAATGCTAGGAATCATGATGAGTTTATAATAAATATAGATTGTTTTGTTATTTGTTAATGAAAAAGCTGTCCAGCATTATACATTGGAGTCTAAATAATATTAAAAGTATTAATAATTAATGTTATTTCATGAATTGCTAATAGAACATTTGTCAGTATGTACTCTCTCCTAGAGTATTTCATTTATATTCCATTTACAAACTTAACAAATGGAAAAAGTTATTTTTTTTTCATTCATTTATATTTCTATTTTATAATACTAAAACATATGGCCATTTTATATAAATGTAACAAGTACATATCTAGTACTTTGCATTAGTATATGTGTTATCTGTTTATGTTGGAAATTGTGTAATATTATTTAAAAAATCACTAATTTATATTAGCACAAATTACAACAGAAAGTTTGGCAACTTTGCTATAATATGTTTGACATATTCCCAATATATCCTTCTATTATTGTAGTGTCTCAATTTTAGTCTACTTGTAATCCTATGTATAAAAAGACTAACTTTTTTTTATCCATTTGTAATTGTGTTTTATAAAACTGACAGGCAGGTAAAGGAAATGTATATTAAATGTTGATTGTTGTGTAAAAATGCTTGTCTAGCATTATAAATTAATATGTGTATTTGTAATGGTCAGCTTATGAAGAGACTGAGATGACTATAATACTCACAAGAAGGTGAAACTAGACCACAAATGAGATTAATATTATCCTAAGAAAATAACTTAAACATCACATCTAAGTACCTACTATCATAATTAGTATATTTTTATCTGACATTTTAGATTATATGAAACTCTTAATTTAAAGATATCCTAAAGACATATAGTCATATACACAAAATCCAGCACGTAGTAAAATTAAATTAATACTTGAATAAAATAAATAGATATCTCACTAACAGTATGTGATACCACTTGTAGTCTTATAGTCATTGATGATTAAGTTATTTTTGACAAAAGCACTTTATACAAATTTAATTCTATTATTAATTATATTCATTATCATTCATTTGCATTACTAATCTACCAATATGTATGTAGTTGCTATTCCTTGTCTGGGAAATAAAAATGTAACTGATTTGAGTCTTAAAATATATAATTGTTATTCCATATATATATATATATATATGTGTGTGTGTGTATGTGTGGTGCGTGTAATTATGTAACTGAATATTTGTAAATATAGTAACTAAATAATTAAAAAAGTTTATCCACTTAGGAGCACATTCTATTATTTCAATAATCTTTATCAACTAAAGCTTTGAAATGGTAACTTTCCCATAATTCTGTGATCTTAACATTTGCTGGTTGCCTGTTAGTTAAGTCATGTTTATATTTGTATATTAGCATAGCTTCCTTTATTTTTTTTATTGTTATTTTTTTCAATTTGCAATATTTTTACATTATTAAAATTGAAGTCAAAACCATAAATACATGATTTATTATGGTCGTAAAAAACAGATGCTGAAATATTATTATCTACTATGCAATTTTATTTCAATTTCTGAACTCCTTTTAATAATAGCAAGTGTTCTTTAGTTCTTTTTTCCAATATACATCTAGATTCACCTATATATCCACTACTGCACCTACATATCCATTTATAAATGACACAATTTTTATTTGTAAATGAGGTTTTATCTTTGGAGTTATTTATTAATATTTCCACTTCCTAAAGATAAAATTGCTTTGGAGTGTCATGGTGTATATGAAATTCCATGTAGGGTCTGTTCACATACATATATTGGACAGTCTAATCATAGAATAAATATTAGAAAGAAAGAACACATTCTGGCAGTCAGAGATAAATCCAATTCATCAGCTATTTATTCTCATAAAAAATTAACTAATAATGATATCAATTTTGAGAAAACAAATATTTTAGCAAAAATTGAACAATATGACAAGAGATCGCTGAGAAGCTATAGAGATTTTTAAAAGGCCCAAGAGCATTAATGAAATATGTGAATTAAAAAAAATTAACAGCATTTGGAAAAAGCTATTGGAATAGAAAATAATTTTTAAAACTTCTCAACCAATAGAATTTAAATATGAGGAGAAAAAAATGATAAAAACGGTTTTAAATCTCACATGCATTCTTATGATTTGAGAAAGAGGATGCTCTAAGAAAAGTACTTGATATTGTACTGAAATGTCAGCATTTAGCTTTTTCACTACACGGAATATCTTGCAAATAATAATAATAATAATAATAATAATAATAATAATAATAATAATAATAATAATAATAATAATAATAATAATAATAATAATAATAATAATAATAATAATAATAATAATAATAATAATAATAATAATAATAATAATAATAATAATAATAATAATAATAATAATAATAATAATAATAATAATAATAATAATAATAATAATAATAATAATAATAATCCCGCAGCAAATCTCTGCTGAGGTAAGAAGCAATCCTTAAGTTCTCCGATGTAAGTATTTATTTTTTACTTTTGTTCCAACTTGTTATTCGCAAAACAAACATAATACAGGAAAAATCGAATTATATAATAGATTAATAGTGTTTTTTGAAAAATATCGGTGTGTTTTAATATCTTTTTTTAAAAAATAAAAAAATACTGACTTGAGTCAGAATAAATCATGGCTACTGCCCAATCAAGCGTGAGCGAATTAAGCACCAATACGAAATTAACAACATCGTTAGTTTCAACATCGCCTATTTCGTATGCAAAAGTACTTAAAAGTAATAGCAATACTACAGCACCAACTCAAATACCGCGCTTCCGTAGAACAAACACAAATGATATAAAAAATCTTGATCTAAACACTAGAGAGGAAAATCAACCCCCAGCCGCAATCTGGACAAAAGAAACGCTTGAAAATGTGACGGACCGTTTCAGTAATACGGTGCCTCGTACGTTATTTGAAACATTTCGCAGGTTTTTTTCACCAACTTCGTTAGTAGTCGCAGTAACCGATAATCAATGCTCATTATATCGTTTCCCAAAAGCTTTATTATATGAAGCAATCACGCAAAATGCACTATGGGAAACAATCTCTTGTATCGCGGATCACCCAAATTCTCGATATATAACCATTGATTTTTATACTCAGCAGCAAAAAGAACGTTTTCAATCCACTATTTTAGCACTTGATAATTACGCACTCGTAATTATAGATGAAAACCGGAAAAATATAATTACTGGAGTGCTTAAAAATACTTATCTTAAATACAACGTACAAGATTTTCAAAAAATGATAAACCCGTTTGGAAAAGTAATTGCCCTACAGCCTATATATTTAAAAGACACACCTATACCGATATGTAGTAATCGTTTTGAATTTAAAATAAAACTACATAAAAATGTAGATGCCTCAACGATTCCAACACAGATTACAGATCAAGAAGCGACACTCTCTCTTCACATAAGAGGTCTAAAGCCACTTTGTTTTGGCTGTGGACAGAGAGGACACCTAGCAACTCAGTGCGATAACACAAAAAGCAATCACTGTGAACAAACTAAAATCCTCTCCCCAGAACAACCCAGTGATGAAAATAAAATTTATAATAACACTACATCCATTGGCAACCAAATAATAGAAACCGGAAAAAAACAGGATCAAACACCCACAAACAAAAATAATAATGGATCGGAATTGCCTATCCAAAAGACCAACCAAAAAAATAATAACACAAAAACTAACACAGAAATCCAAGATTCAAACGAAAATAATTCTCAAGAAACCACAACACAAAATACAGCAATTACATCACAGGATCAGCATCTCAATAAAACAAAATGTGTACCAAGTAAAAATCAACAAACAGAAAGTAAACACACACAGTTATATAATGAAAATATAAATCCAGATAATATAAAGATACCAATAATAAAAAAAACTACAATTATAAACAAAACTGCATCAAACATAATGGATGCAATAGAAGCTCCTCTTCCACCTATTCAAGAAAATACACCAGAGGGAAAAGAAAACCAGGTCGACCACCAAAGAACCATGAATCCAAAAGGTAAAAAAAACAGACCAAAAGCACAACTCATCAGACATATACAATTTAGAAAATGATGAAATAGAAATGGATGTAAGCCAACAACAAATGGACACCTGTTCGGTTTCATCGCAAATTGCCTGTATAGAGTCTGAAGCAATATTAAATGAAAGAAAAACTGATAATAAACCCAACAATGTCTTAAATATGTATCAGCATCCATCTACTGCAATATAAACAAACATTTAGTATTAAAAATAAAATAAAAATCAATACCCTGTTAAAAAATTATTTAAAACATGAAGATAAAAATTGGATCGCTCAACATTAGAGGCTTAAATGCCACCAAAAAACTTTTTGATCTCAAAAAATGGTTACATACAACACAACCACACATACTGGGGCTTTTGGAAACAAAAATATACAGCAGCTCTCAAATTGATCCATCAAAATATTTAGTCAACCAAGGTTTTTGTGCCTGCTCAAGGCAATCATCATCACCATCAGGTGGCACAGGCATAATTATTTCACACAACTGCCCTTTCGATTCTTTTAAAATTATATATATTGACTCTAATCTTATCATATTAACACTCCATCATAAAAATATCACACTTAACCTAGTATTTGTATATATACCACCAGGCCCTGTAATCATCTCCAGAATAATAGCAACAATAAATTCAATGCTTACAGCAACACCAAATCCCATAATACTCCTGGGAGATTTCAACATGACCTACCAAACTTTTGTCACCAAATGGATCCATCAAATAACAATCCCACTTATGAGTGCTGAGGGTTTTCTCCCAACAAACTCAATATCTTTTAATAACAATAGATATAAGTCACTTATTGATTTGTGTTTCTACTCACCAATGTTACATCATTATTTTAATCTTGAACTCTGTCCATCTATAATCTCAGATCATGCTGCTCAGTTCATCACCCTCGACCTAACAAAAATACAAAATACAACAATAGCCCTCCAAAAGACTATGCGAATACTTCTTCCAGCACAAACAACTGAATTCTTATATTCAGAAACATATATAATGCTCCAAAAACTTCAAAACATGTCACTCGATCCAGTACAAAAGTATATAGCATTCACCAATATACTTTCTTTCAACATCAATCATATTACCTGCAACTCAACACCCCCCACCAGATTATTAGCATTGGCAGATGAACTACATAAAAGAATAACCATTTCCAGACCAACTACAGATAATCAAACACAAATTAAAAAACTTACAGAAATGTACAACAATACATGCAATACACTAAAGCAATATGTAGCAATAAAAAAGAAAAAAATATGTCTTACACAACAACATACTTGGACCAGAGCATACATACGGTGGGCATTGGGATACCCATCCACAGTCAGAGTGCCTATGGCACTTGAAATAGATGGCTCTATAACAGCTGGACATAACATGATAAACCCAATATATCAACACTTTAAAAAAATACTGCAAAAACAGAGAGTGTACATACCAAATGAAGACATATTTGGAGACCCTGAAACAGATACACCAATAACAACAACTGACATTGTATTTCAACTTGCAACAATAACAAACACATGTCACCCAGGACCACAAGGAATTCCCAAATTTGTGTTCAAACATCTTAGTCACTTCACAGCAAAATACCTGTGCAATCTAGCCAATTACATATCCCAAAAAATTTACAACATACAAAGTCTATACCCAATTGCAATGGTTCCATTTAACAAAAAACAAACAGCAATATCATCTTTATCTAATCTACGACCAATTTCAATGGGACCTTTAGGAATAAAAATTCTTGAAAGAGTGATAAAGGAAAAAATAGAACAACACATACTCCCTGTGTTATCATCAGCACAATATGCCAAAAAAGGATCATCCATTGGCCAGGGTGCCTTAATGTACAAAACAATTATCGAAGTAGTAAAAAAAGAAAGAAATATGCACCAATTATAGTTCAACTAGACATTGAGGCAGCTTTTGACTCAGTGCCTATAGCCAAATTATTAGACGTGCTGAAAAAAACAACAACACCTCCATCCCTACTATATATAATAGCAAATCTGCTACTCAGCCGTGAAATTCACATCACATTGAATGGAAAAAAATCACCAGCCTTCAGACCGAGTCAATCCATCCCACAAGGATCCCCCCTTCAGTGCCTTGCTCTTTACAATATATATAAATCCTCTATTAATAGAGATACAGAAAAAAATAAAAGGCATTCAAATTCCAAACACTGCTTTAAATATATCATGCATAGCCTATATGGATGATGTAACCGTTTTCCTCCCCTCTAAAAAGAACCTCCCCATATTACAAGAGATAATCAAGAATTATACCTCAAATTTTAATTTAAAAATTAACACAAATAAAACTGCAGCATGGTCAATATACACAGGCAAGCACTGTACAGAGATGTTTAATGGTAAACCATCTGCTTTCCTTGGTTTCCCATTCTACCTTGGAACCAATGGAATGAGGCAAAAAATTCAAAATAAATTAAAAATAGATGCTGAAAAAATCACAGCCTCACTTGAAAAGTCATACCTGTCAATATATGCAAAGGTAGCACTATTTAATCAACTTATAACTACAAAAATTACATACTATACACCTATAATCAAATTTGCAAAAACATTCATATCTAAAATCTCGTCAATCTGTAACAAACTAATATGGAAGAGAAAGACAGTGGCAATCTCTTTAAAAAATCTGAGCAGACCACCACATAGCAATGGACTTGGACTCCATACAATCAATGTTTTTTACACACAGAAATCAGTAAATCTAATAACAGCAACCATAAAAAGATTTCCAGACCTGGAGTGTGTAATCAGTATAATACCCACAGACAGACCACCCCCTTCATATGGATATCTATCCACACTGATTGAAGAACTCAAGCCAATATACAACAAAATATCACTCAATAATGACAACAAGTATACATACTGGGACATTTACAATATACTACATCCAAACCAGACACCCAATCTACATCCATCAGTTCTTGGAATAGACAACAGGCAACTACTGCAACAATTCAGAAAATGGTCATTAGAACCAAAATTATTCGATTTTCTGCTTAAGCTTAATCTCAATGCTCTACCCACAACCCATTTCCTTAGATTTCGTAGATTCTATACCAATATAGACCCCATGTGCGGGCTATGTCATAGAGAAGAAGAGACACAAGATCATTTTCTTCATTCCTGCAGTGCCCTAGAAACAATACGTCGCACAATGTTTACCACATACAGAAAGGCTATTATTTCAATAGATGAAATAATAAATACATTTAAAAAAGGCAATAACCCTGCTATTCGTGCAGCAACATACAGCCTTTATGCCTACTGGTGCACCAGATGCACTTTTGCACTTGCCAATAACCCTCGACGCCACCCAGCAACATATTCAATAAAACTAGAACTGTTAAGAAAAAGAGACAGCATCCTAGCTCAACCAGATATATTTGCAGCCACATGGTCACACTTGAAACAGAGATCCAGTCTATGAAATATAAAGACCAATAAGATAGATGATGACATTTTCAACATCAGCATTTTTTCCAACATTAAAAAAAATGCAAGCATAAATTGAACTAAATAGAAGACCAAATTTAAAAAACAAGAAGAAAAAAAAAAGTATGCAGAAAAGATAAAGACTTATATACTGAAAGTTGTAATTTGTTTTTCATTTGTAAAAAATCAATATATGACTCTGTAACTTTTTAGACTCAATAAAGTTTTGCTTTGAAACATAATAATAATAATAATAATAATAATAATAATAATAATAATAATAATAATAATAATAATAATAATAATAATAATAATAATAATAATAATAATAATAATAATAATAATAATAATAATAATAATAATAATAATAATAATAATAATAATAATAATAATAATAATAATAATAATTCAATTCAATTCAAAAGCAGATCACTTTAAAAAAAAAAAAAAAAAACACTAAAAAATCCATTTACTTCTAAAATTCCAAAGGCGTAATTATATCTCAGTAAAACAATCTATTAAAAGAAGGTATTCCATTAAATAATTTTAAGGTCAAAGCAGTTTACAATGATGAATTATATTAGAACAATAGAAATGCTAAAAATCGTTAAAAAAAACACATTTTGATCCAATTCAATGTTACAGAAAATATGCTCATATTAATTCTTGATTAAAGGTTTATAAAATGTATAAGTCTGATCCAATTCAATGTTACAGAAAATATAAGTTTCAGTAATAAAATTCTCCAGGCGTTTTAGTTCCAAATGCAGATCACTTTAAAAAAAAAACACTAAAAAATCCATTTACTTCTAAAATTCCAAAGGCGTAATTATATCTCAGTAAACAATCTATTAAAAGAAGGTATTCCATTAAATAATTTTAAGGTCAAAGCAGTTTTCAATGATGAATTATATTAGAACAATATAAATGCTAAAAATCGTTAAAAAAACACATTTTGATCCAATTCAATGTTACAGAAAATATGCTCATATTAATTCTTGATTAAAGGTTTATAAAATGTATAAGTCTTACAAACATAGTACCAAATTAAACTATGTCTAACATAAACATAATATTGAATTAAGTACAATATCCAACAAATCTGATAAAAAAATAACGAGAGACTTCTTAACAAAAGTAAAAATTCCAATAGTCTTAAGAGGAAAAAAAAACACGTCTTTCTTCTACAAGAGACAGCAGGATAATAGTAATAATAATAATAATAATAATAATAATAATAATAATAATAATAATAATAATAATAATAATAATAATAATAATAATAATAATAATAATAATAATAATAATAATAATAATAATAATAATAATAATAATAATAATAATAATAATAATAATAATAATAATAATAATAATAATAATAATAATAATAATAATAATAATAATAATAATAATAATAATAATAATAATAATAATAATAATAATAATAATAATAATAATAATAATAATAATAATAATAATAATAATAATAATAATAATAATAATAATAATAGTAATATGACATCTTTTATCTGTGAAAATATTAAAATTAACATATATATATTATATAGTTTGACAATTAGGGATTTACCCAGGATTTATTTAAGGGAAGAAATTTTAATTTTTTATATATAGGTTGTTTATTTAATATATTTTTAGAAGCAGTTAAAATGCCTTGCACTTTATTTTGTTTATTCATAGATTATGCTGTAGGAAAACTATAAAAAAATCAAACACCTAATTGTTCCACTAGATACATTTTTAGGTTTTGTCAATAGTGCTATCTTGTAGTGACTTGCATTAAATAAGATTGTTAACATGAAATTTATTAAGAATTATGCAATATCTTTTTAAAAATTATGTTTTTTAATATTTCTGTTTTCTTTAGATTTGGATTATTGTTTGGGTTTTGGATCAAATACAAGTTTTTAGCTAAATAACACATCCAAGAAAAAACTGTTTAATAAAATGTGTAAAAAGATTAAAGGCATTAAAAAAAATATCATTACTAAAAACAGGAAAAGCTATTTAGTAAAACATGTAAAAAGATAATATGCTATAATAAAAGAAAAAGAAAGTTAAGATTATTAAAAAAAAATTAACACAACCCAGCATCAGAATTAATCCCAGATTTCACATTTCTCAAGTGATCACTCGATCAATTGTCTAAAGTGAAAAATACATTTAAACTCTATAAAATATTATTGATTCAATAGATATTATAATAACAAATAAAATTATTAATGAAAATTATTTCATCTTATGCAGAAATACTGTAATTATGAGGCAAAACTTTTTAAATAAGTTTTATTTTTAAATAAATTATCAATAATAATAAGTTACTTTATATATATTAGGATATTTAAATAAAAATTATTGTGACATCTAAACATTTATATAAAAATTTTATTAATTATAGTGACAAAATAGCTGCTTCCTGTCTAGGGATTATATGATCTCAAGACTTTCGATTCTCATTTTATGCCATCTGGATGGCCAGATGTCGAAACAAGTTCACCATTCCTCATCCCATGCCTGAAGACATATTCATTTCTAAGTTGAAGAAATTTCACCATAAAGACAGTATTATCTCGTCCAGATTTTTATTTTGACAACACATGGAGCCTGATTAAGCTAGATTAAACAACACCATTGAGCACATCAGACCATCTCGTTGCCCGAGAAACATGGATAATTTTTATTTTATTCACAATTGTATCATTCTTACATATGTATTTCAATAAAGTTATTTATATATATATATAAAAGGGCATCAGCCTTTTTGATTTTGTGCAATGATAAAGTATATATGAAATCTATTTTGAGGCCATAAAGAAATATTATTTTTATGTTTAAATAATAAATATTTACAATTAGAATTTGCTTTTAAAAGTAAAGCGATTCAGAAATCTAAACATTATATATAAGTTATATTTGTTGTGACAAAATAGGATTGGCCTGTTTAGTTTAGTCTAATTATAAGAGTATATATGTAGTATATTTTGAGATTACGCGTCGAAATTTGAGACTCGGGTATCTGTCACAAATAAGTTTAAATAAAGAAGTATTTCTCTTATGTTTAAATAAAAAATATTTACACTCACAACATATTTCTAAAAATGAAATTATTCAACAATGCAAACATTTTTATTTGCATATAAATTTTATTAATTACCTTGGAGCCTTGGCATCCCCATGATAAAGCTTCTTTGTGCCCTTTATAATCTGCAGATCTGTATGTGACAGCACTGGGATGTGCTTAAATCTCTGTCAAAATTAAATTGTAATAATTAAGCAATGGTGTATTGTAAATGAGTGATAACATGTGATTATATTGGTGACAGTTTATTATGATTGCCACTATTTAATACCCAAATGCTCTTTCTATCTCTTTATATATATATATATTAATTCTAGTATTCTCATGGATAAATAATGAATTCATAGTATTATTTCTGAGAGTTTCTTTGTATTAAAATATAATAACTAAATAGTTGACATTTCAGTACAATTCTTAGAGCTTTTTTTTTATGATTTGAGAAGGAAGAAACTCTGAGGAAGTATTTGTTATTATACTGACAATGTTAGCTATTTAGCTATTATATATATATATATATATATAAATGGTGATATATAAACCTTTTCTTTTTCATATTGTAAATTGTTTGTATTCTTAATTTTTACCTGATAACCACCTTTGTAAATCAAATCAGAAATGTTTGATTAATTTTTCAAATCTTAATTAATAAAAATTAAATTCTGAAGTTTTTAATATAAGTTTTATAGATTTTTATTGATCGTTATGTTTAATGTCATTTTTTAATTAAATGATTTAAATAAACTAAATTAAATAAGGTTTATTGTCAAAAGAAGTTTATAAACTATGATTTAAATATTTAATCGTATATACATATCCAACACACACGTATTTGTTCACTGAGTAAGTGAACACAGAAATTTTCCACTCGTTACTTCTCTTATAACGAATATCTTGATATTTAAAATCATTATTCCGAAAAACCATTCAAGCATACAAAATTTAAAAGACAATACACAACTTTTATGGTTCATGAAACAAAAAAAATAATTTTATAAAAATAAAAAAAGATAAAATCTTTTTTTAAGGTAAAAAAAAAAAATTGGTCAATTAATGTTTAAAAAAATCTATTTATCAGTCATTAAATGTATTTTATTTTTATCCGCATTTAAAATGTTTTTCAACAAATATTCTTCGTAACTTAAAATAATATCTATATCTAGTATAAATAGTAAATTCTGTGTATATATACAACCTAACTGAATTAAATTTGGATATAGGAGAATTTTAATTTACTATAGATGAATTTAATTTAATTTTTGTTTTCTTTTTTTGTTGGTTTTTTATCATAAATATCGGGTGTATATTTACAAAAAAATTTCATTGTTACTCTAGAATTTAAAAGACCATGCTTATCGTGATAGATTAATTGTAATGACTAGGGAAATAAAACTCCCTGATCTTATAGAAACTCAAAAGTATAATCATTTGAAAATGTGCAATTTCTAAAAACATAAATATAAAAATAATTTTATAATATAATAATCATTAGCTGCTAATTACTATAATTTCAATCTACTATTAAAATAAAGGTCAAACTATCTTCATGTAGTCTACTCCAGATCAAAAATCATTCTAACAATCTTCAGACAAGAACAGTGAAATAGAGTCATTATTTAGTAATGCTTTCTAATTAATTAGGTAGTGAGGGTTTTCATTGTTTTTCAAACCTGTTTTATTTTTTGGCTAGTACTGACCATTATTGAATAATTAATTGGATTTAATTTGGACCATATCATCCAAGTGTAGCTGGAACCTGAAAAAATCTTCAAGATTAACCTAATCCAGATTCAAACTTGTTTTTCTGAATGGCATAAATATGCACTACTATTAAACTGTAAAATGTCAAATAAAAAACAGCTGTTATCTATACTAATAATTATTGTACTTAAACAAAAAGAAAAAACTTTTTTTTTAAATTTCTAAATGATATTTATTTATTGTCAAGCTCTATAATTTATAATGAAAAAATAAATATTTTTTTCAAAAAGCTCCCAGTTTTATGTTTATCATTAAATGTTTATGAAATAACTTTTTTTTTTTTTTTGCTGGCAAAATTATTTGTATTTTCAATGATTTTTAATATTAAAATGTTCATTTAATATTTTCAACTTAATTTATTTAAAAAAATAAACTGTTATTAGATACTTTATTAAATCATATATCAACTAAAAAGTTATTAACATTATGTTTATTGAAAGAAATATTATCACAAATATTTTCTTCTATTCCATTAAAAACATTTAAAAAAATAACAACAGAAGATGCAATAACTTTAGTTTACTAATACTTTTATTAATTTTCCATATATCTTTATAAATAGTGTTTAGTCTATCTCTTCTATCAAAGTTAATTTTGTTAGTGCTTTTCAAATAAGAATTTATTTTTTCTTAACCAAAAATGAAACTCAAAATAGCATTTAATAAATTAAATCATAATAAAATACTAGCAAAATCCAATTTATAAAATGTTCATTATAGTTTTGTCTAAAAAACAAATAGATGTTTTTATTTATCAATACTTAAAACAATTGTGAAAAGAAAAGAAAATATAAATTTTGATTTTGTTAGAATTTTTATTGTTATTTAATTCTAAATTGATTAGGCTTACTAATATAGCATTATCTGAGGTTATATATATAAATTATTTAAAATGTTTAAGAACATATATATGTTTTGAGATTATAATCAATATTGATTTTTACACTTCTGACATACAATTGCAGTCACTGTGGAAAAAAAATACAGTTATAATTATTATGATAGATTTTGATCAAGCAGTTATTTTTAAATTGGTTTATCTCTATGTAGTTATAAAAATGTGATATCCATTATTATAAGTATTTACTTAATTTAAAGAAATTTATATGTGCATATCTTTTACTAAACGTATTCACATTTACTTTTCAAAAATACATGATGATTATTAAATACTGTTCATTAGATTATAAATTGTTATATTTCATTTAAAATTAAATATAAGACTGAATTTTAAAAAGTTCATATATATAACATTTATTATATGAATATATAATAATTTTCAGAAAAGTATGTGTGAGTATGCATGTGTGTTTCTCAAATATTCTTTTGGATTCTGCCACAGATAAGGACAGACAAATCATCATTAAGCAGTAAAATAACAAAAAGTCAATAGTCAAAATTATTATTGTGGCTACAACATAACATAAAATTTCTTTCCAATATTTTAATATTTTAATTTTTCTGGATCTAGTAACTCAAGTACAAAAGAGAGATTTAGATGTAACTATATTCTGATAAGAGGTATAAATATATTTTGGTAAAAAAAAATGCTAAATTTCAAAACATAAAATCAATAAAAAAAAATTAAACAAAATGTAGTAAAATTATTAGACATTATTAATATTCATTAAGTAATTTCATAAATGAATGCATTCTTCCAAATACAGTAGTAAGCCTACCACATCAACCACCATCAATCTAAGTTTAAAAATTACTATAAAAATAAATAAATAAGAAATCATGAATTTCAATATATAAATTTTAAGTTGAGAAGACAAGTATGAATGGTAAATATCATGGATCTGAATTCAATTACTTTCGAGTTTAACTTCTGATATTTTATTTTAAGCAAATAAATGTATCCAAGATTTTAAAACAAGAGGTACTTAATCAATGCATTTTTTTCCATTGGTAATATTGTATAAAGAGAATTTGTTTTTTCATTGCCAAAATTCAGTTATATCCAAATGAATAATAAATGCTAGCTTTTTCTTTTCAAATTAAGAAAGTGAAATAATTTTTTGAGTTAATCAATCTTGTGAAATTCATTAATCTAAAATATGATATCCATATACACACCATTGGATTTGTATTCATCATGAATAAGTAGATGAAATCCTAGATTTTAACAATGGAATATTTTTTTATAACTGACTTGCAATGCAACACATTTTGATGGTTTGTTTTTTTACATTTTTCTTTCACATTTTGCCGTATCCTGAAATTTTATCAATTAATTACTCCCAATTTAATGGACAGACAGTTTAAGTTGATTCTTCAATGATTTTAGAAATTAATCACTAAAAAATATATAATCTAACAAGTGTTTAAAGATGAATATAAACATGTCTGTTCTAGGCAATAATAAAATTATAAGAACTTAAGTTGTAGTGTTTCGGTTCTATTTGTAACATATTCTTCCTGATGTCAATGTTGTCAGGATGACTACTGAATATCACTCAAATTTCACTCATTAATTTAAGAAAACTGTTTAAAAAAGTTTGCCTCCAATTAATAAGTAAAATGAAGATTTTAAAACAATTGAATAAATATATGTACCTCTTCTTCACTATTGCATATCCCAGAGACAATTCTAAAAAGTACTTTCAAAATAAAATAAAATAGAAAAAATATTACATTATATATTTAGTATATATATTTTTAAAAATTACATCAATATTACAACTCTATTTTAAATAAAGTTCATCATCATTTATCATCATCAACCATTATCAATCCACTGCAGGATGAAGGTATCTGCAAGTTCAATCCTTCTTCTCTGATCTTTAGCTTCTCTTCTCCATATCACCCCTGGACACTTTCTTATTTTATCCAACCATCTCACATGTGACCTTTTTATGAATCTTTTACAATCTCTTGGAATCCAATTTAAGATGTCAATTATTCATTTATTATCATCTCTTCTAGCAATATGTACAGCCCAACTCCACTTCAGTCTTTTAATTTTTCAATGAGGTCAGTAACACCCAGTTTGTTCTCTTACCCATATATTTCATTTTCAATCTCTTCTTTTTACTCCCAACATGCATCTCTCCATACTTTTTTAGTGGTCTAAAGTCTCTGTATTGTTTTTCTATTATATGTCCAAGTTTTAGATCCATAATTAATGACTGGTAAAACACATTTATTAAAAACCTTTTCAAACACATACGCATATTTCGTTTAACCAAGTTTAATTCTGTGATTAATATTATCCATTATGTTTTCATCTGTAGTAATAATCTGACCAAGGTATTTGTCATATTTTAAGGAATATTTATAAAAATGCAACACAACAATTAGATTACATAATGACACTAGGATCTCCAAAACTTTTTACAGCAGTACTGCAAGAAGTATTTTGTGGATTAAAATGGGAAGCTAAAGTAGTGAAAGTAAATGGAGATTATTTAAGTCATTTAGATTTTGCAGATGATGTAGTTGTTTTTGCAAATAATGCTTTAGAGCTGCAGGAAATGTTGCAGGAGTTATCAGATGAAAGTAGGACTAAAGATAAATGTTAAAAAGACTAAAGTAATGTTTAATGGATTTTCTCAAAATATGAAAATACAGATTGATTATGATGAGAAAAAAAGAAGTTAACAGCTACAAATAAAGTTCATAGGTGTTATTAAATATCTTGTCCCATATATATATATATATATATATATATATATATATATATATATATATATATATATATATATATATATATATATATATATATATATATATATATATATATATATATCGTGATAAAGGATAGATATTGTAGAAAAGATTCACTAGAAAATAGCTATGAAGGCAAAAATTTTTTATACTATTGCTTGCATGGGTTGTTTACTATTAGATATAGCAGCCTGGTGAAATTAATTAGCAGTTTCTTTGAAATCTCAATAAATTCTATTTTTAAATATTTCTTCTAAAGGTAGTTGTATAGATTATTTTAAAATAAATGATTTGAAGATATGATTTGAAGATGTCTTACATGCCAGATGGAAATGATACTACCTTTGAAAGATTAGAGAATTGCTAAACAAATTTAGCTCCAAGTCACCAATGATTATTGATTGCTTACCCATAAGAAAAATTTTATAAATATATCTGCAGAGTAAGCAATGAAATTAACAGTGGCAGTGAATGCAGTAATGGTAATAGTAATGGCAGTAAGCAGTGGTCATTTTTGAGCATTTTATGTATATTTATAATGTCATACATACATCCTATTATCACTATTATAAAATAAATGATAATTAGGATTAAGGATTATTAAAATCTAAATTTATTATACATTCTCTTTATTATATTATTATTGTAACTAACCATGGAAAAATATTTGAATGAAAAACAATGTATTAATTTTACTAAAATAATTATAAATATTTAAATTAATTCTTCCCAGGTATAAATAAAATTGCTATATTAGATTCCTAAACAAAAATATGATTATTGTATTAAGATATCAATAACTTTTATAATAAGGTTAAAACATGGGTACAATAGCTTTATATCACACTAGTAAAATACTTTTTTTCAATCGCATATCTTTTAAGCCTATACCGGATCTAACTATAACAATATAGTTTGCTATTAATGCAATCTGAAAATGTACATAAAGTCTTATAATCAAATATCATACAAATAATATGACCATTATATAACTTTTGAGCATTATATATATATATATATATATATATATATATATATATATATATATATTTGTACCTATATTGATATAGGCACATATAATTTTTATCTAAAATTATTATTAAAGTAATCTTTCATAAAAGAAAAACATAAAATTAAATGTTGAAGAATTTATTGCAGCTTGTTTTTGAAAAAGATAAGAATTAAATAGTTTTTTTTTAGTATTCGTAAAAATATAATTTAAAGGGTTAAAACATACAAATCTCTTGTCATTCAAGTTTAATTAAAGAAAAAATAATGTTAAAACTAATATATGATTGTATATATGTGTGATTGTCAACAATAGAATAAATGTTATTATAAAGTTCAAAGAAGATTATTATTAAAAAACATGGCAATGGTTATTAATTAAAATAAAAAACAACATCTCTGCATGGCTATTACTAGTGAAGCAATCTTCCAAAACATGTTTATCAAAGGATTAATTGATAAGGAATTTGACAACAGATCTTTGCCGGAGATATCAGAAAGACAACAAGGCGCAGGTATAAATAGACTTTTTTTAATGGGACCGTATGCTTTTCACAAATTAATTGAGTTGAGACAATCAGTTCACAAAGTTATTGAGAGAGTGCAGTTCGGAAATTAATTGAGTCAGTTAAGAAACAAAATGCAGTGCTGAGAATATTTTGGAACACACGTTTATCTCTAGCCCAGATGTCCGAGAAAGCAACAGATCTGCCGTGAAATAATGTCAGCTTAACATCTTAGAAAATCTCCGTCGGTATCTAATTGTCTCCGATAGTAATAACGTGAAAAATCAGGAAACTCAGCAAGGAAAAATCCCAGTGGGCTGGAAGCATTCATACTGGAAGCATTCATACTGGAAGCATTTATACTGGAAGCAATCATACTGGAAGAAACAGCAAACAAGAAGAAAACAAAGTGTTAAATCTACGTTCAAAATCCTAGGTAAAACATTTGCTTATTTTCGTTTATACTGTAATAGCCATTGCATTTCATTAATTCGTGCGAATCCTCCAAGAGTCTAATTATATGAACAAGATATCATACATTTATTGATATGTGTGTGATTAAATTTCAAATGCTATGTAGTTCTTTATTATCATTATTACATGTGTGCATGAGTTAATATGTACATGATCATTATATCAATATTTATTAGTTAAATTAGAGTGTTCTGTTATTAAATCTATAGGAATATTTAAACTTTTTAGAAATGTTAATTTAAAATATGCATGCTGTTTTATTAGAATTATAAAATGTTTAAATTTAGTATAATAAATGTTAGTTAATAAATTATCTTTAAAATTAAACTTTATTTGTCGGTCAATTCTTTTTATCAATCCTTTTACCAAATTCTTTGTATCAATTCCCTTTTATCAATTCCCTTTTATCAAGTCTTTTAACCACTAATTAAGTATAATCTATTAGTGATTACAAACAACTGAGCTAGTCGTGGATTTAGGCGTTGAGTTAGTGGCCATTGCTTAAAGTGCATTATTTATTCATCCTTGAATAGATAGCTGGTGCCCATGTTTATACACAAACAAAAAAAAGTGCTTTGAACTTGGTGTTGAACTCAACAGTCGAGAAGAAGTTATGTCCTGGAAATGTAATGTTAGTTATATACTTTATAGCTATCGTTTGGGCATACATACTCTCCGAGTATATTCTTCTCTGCCTTAGAGGTACAGTGTTTCCGGATACTCATATTTGAACACGGTTCAAATGGCACCCAACATGGGGCCAGTTCAGGCTGAATCTAAGAAACAATAGTAAAGAAATACTTTGTTTCTTGTTTAAAAATTTTTTATACAAAAGTTAAAATTACGTATGTAAAAGTGTTTTAATTTTAAAAAAGAATTGACCGAAAGCTTTTTTTCGAAATGAAAAGAGATTTTGACATTTATGCTATCAAATCAGAGTCAATTGGGTGTTATGGGCAAAGTTAACTTATTAAAAGTGGGTAGTGAAAAGGGGTAAAAGGCTGGAGTTAACGTGAGTTTCCGTATTAGTAAGAAAAATAAATAAATAAGTTGTATTTAAATTTAGTTTAATGTAAGCGCTAGTTGGAAATAAAAAATAAAATACATGGTGTCAAAGTGGGAAAAGATAAGAGCTGGAGGAAGTAATAAAAAGAGGTAGAGGCGTTAGAAAGAGAACATGAGAATGGGGAAAACATGGGTGCACATACATAAAATGGAGGCAGTAAATCAGCTGCTAAAGATAAAAGCATTCTCAGGGAACAGAGGGGGGGGGAGAGAGAATCCAAGTGATCACTTGGAGAGCTTGGAACGTTACTACACTTCGAATAGTTCCAAGCAAAGGGCAAGAATTGCTTTAGCTTGCAGTCACATACAGGGAGAAACCCAACTCTGGTGGAATTCATTACGTGTAAAACCGACAACATTAGGTGAATACAAGTGTTCGTGGTTAGCAAACTATTGGGGGAGGAGCTGCGGAAAAGGTTAAGTTTCAAGTAGAGCAGGACAGGTGGCAGATGGGGGAGTTATTTAACCCATTTTTTCATAGACAAATAGTGAAATTGAGATCAATCACAGCATACAAATTATCGGAGCAGCATATTATCCGTATAGTTAGGCATGGTTTACCTGAGAAGGTAGGGAACCAAATGATGATTGGCAAGCAAACGGTAGAGCAGATGGCAGAAACCCTAATGGCATTGGACAACAATAGGGGGGATGGTGGATGGTCAAGATGAGGATGGGGAAAGCAGAAGTTGATTGTACGCAGGTATGGAATCTGGTATGTAGTGGAGAAGAAAGCATGCCTGTGATGGCACCTCAGAGCTATCCGAAGATAGAGATAAGGTAGGGAGTTGCAACTAGTGCATTGTTTGATTCAGGGGAGTCAGGTATCGGTAATGTCACAGGAAATGTTTAATAAAATAAATGACATTGACCCGGAATAAAATATTGCCTTTAAAAACAGTATATGTTTTGTTGGCTAATGGTAAGAAGGCGAAGTTGGCATCCAAACAGGCATGGGTGAAATTACACATGGCGAGGGAGAATATATGCATGTTCTGTTGATTTTGGAGGGACTGATTCATGAGGTTATATTAGGCTCGGATTTTATGCTACAGAACTCAGGCTGTGTATTGGATTATAAACGGAGCCGGGCAGAAATAAACAACGTAATAATTCCATTTACAAAACACCAGAAGGATGAGATAAATAGACAGAGTGATGCACAAAGCGCGGTAATGGAAATAGAGATAGGGAAAGGTGGATGAGTCAGATGCATAAATGACAATCAAAGAGACCAATTGAAGAAACTATTCAATGATATGAAAGCGTATTTTCTGAGAGTCTGGGGGTAATCCAAAGGTATGAACACAGGATAAGGCTTATGAAAGACTGCAATCATATCAAGAACCGTAATATCCCATACCTCATCAATATAGACATGAAGTAGAAGAACAAATAGACAAAATGCTTAGATGGGGGATTATATCTAAATGCTAGTCTCCTTATGCTTACCGTATCGTAACTGTAAAAAATTAAAGATGGATCAATTGGTTTATTTTGGGATGCACAACTTGATTAAATAAGATAACAATAAAAGCAATCATAATAATGCTCTACTTCCTAAGAAAATAATTGTTATTAAAATCCAAAGAATAAGAAAAATATTTTTAATGTTCGAGCATTAACTGCCGGCTACTGTGCAAATCAAACTCCATCAGAGGAATGGGAAATCTACATTTAAATACTAAAGCAGTTATGCATATAATTTTAACTGGAGTTCCTTCGGACATAAAAAATAGTGGGGCAGGTCTTATACAATGTCTGGATCAAGTATTGTCAGATGGTATTAAGAAATTTGGGTTATAATGTATGCTTGAAGCGACATTGTGGTGGGTGTTGGAAAGTATAGATGAGCCTTTGCGCATTTAGAAATGCTGCTGGGGAGTGTGAGAGAAGGGAATTCGAATTAAGGTTTAAATAAGAGGAAGATAATGACTGATGAGGTCAAGTTTTCTAGTTCACTCTCAATTACAGAAAGGGGGATATTACCTAATCCTGAAAAAATCTAGAGCAATGCAGGAATTCCCCACCCCCCGGAATGGCAGCATCATTAAATCTTTTCTAGGACTATAACAAAATTTCTATAATCGATTTGTATAGAAATTTTTTCACTTGGGATGGAGCGTTAATGCAGTTATTAAGAAAAGGGGAAATCAACTAAGTGTGGAATGAGCAGCTTCTTATCAATTGATTCAGAGCATGAAGGCAGGATTTTTAAATAAAGTTAATGTTTGTCATATCCAGATTTCGACAAACCATTCTTTGATACAAATGGACAGTAGCGGGTTTGGATTGGGGGCTGCACGCTATCAGATACAGGACAAGGAACAGCACAGAGTTCTTTGTTTCATTAGCCGTTACTAAGGGGACGGAAGTGAACTACACTGTAACCGAGAAGGAAGCCTTGGCTATTGTGTGGGCGTTCAAGAAATTAAGGCAGTTTTGTGGCTCTGAAGTGGTAGGGTAAGTCATTGACCATCAGAGCACTTGAATTTATTAATCACAACTTCTGAATAATAGCAGGCTAATAAGGTGGAGCTTATTCCCAAGAATTTAATTACAAAGTGGCTTACTGTCGTGGAAAGAGAATATTGTGCAGACACCTTGAGCCGATATCCTGTAGCCTCAAGAACAACACTTGAGTTGCAACAGAGCGTATATAGCTGCCGCCAAAATATATAAAAGAAATGGGATAGAAGATGAGTTGCACAGATTAAAGGAGCAGCAGGAAGATAACGATTGCAAACAAATAATAGATATTTATTCAATCAGCCTGTAACGAAAACAGCCAATAATCCACTGTGGAGGGACCGAAATCACTGTTGTTTAAAGGGAGGACTCTTACAGCATGTGTTAGGAAAAAAAAAAAAAAACATGCATTATTCTTTCGGTCACCATGAGAGAGCAAATGATTAAATATGTGCATAACACTTTCGAACATTATAGGGCAAATAAAGTGGAAAGATGGCTGAGTCATTGGTTTTACTGGCCAGGAATGAATGCCAATATTACAGACGTGATTGGTAGATGCACCATATGTTCAGCAACCAAGCCTGCTAACACATCAGGAGTCGGGCCGCTGCAACCTATATATGCCCAATGCATTGAACAGCTTACTAATGATAGACTTCTACGGACCTCTTCCTCATTCAATAAAAATGAAGTATCTCATGGTAACATATGACGTGTTTTCGCTGGTAGCGGCATATCCAGTAGCCCAGTGAACGCAAGACAGACTATTCGAGTTTTGGAGCAACAATACTTTAAAAACTGTAGGAATTCCAGACAGAAATTCTGTCGGATCGCGGAACGCCTTATATCTCTAATAATGGAAGAAATGGACGGACAGAGATGGGATAAGACATATCTTACGTCGATTCGTAACCCTCAGTCTAATCCATGTGAACGGGTTATGAGGAGTTGGGACGTATTTGGGGTTTATATACAGGATGATCATACTGCAATGGGTGAAAGAAACATCATGGATAATCAACATGATAACTGGTCAAGAAGTGAATCTGCAGGATTCAAACCTGATTTCAACTATTTTGAAGAAATATTCCATATCCGTTGGAGACTATCAGATTACAGTGGGGGGGTAAATCCAATCAATCAGAGAAGAGATGCCTGTAAGGCGCTTAACCGTTAAGAAAAATGGGCAGGCTACGGCAGCAGAGGCAGGGAAGACTTAAGGCTATATTCAGGAGGGGAGATGAGGTCATGGTGAGAGTTCGGTCCAGTGAGTCATCCTTCAAAAACATATTAACTTAAAGAAAATTCGAGCCAATGATGATAATGACTTTGCCATTATATCATCAAACGGCAATCTGATATCGCGTTTGTGATAGCACAGAGAATGGAAGAAAAAGGAACATATAATGCCCGGTCGTTGAGGTTAGTGAAAAGAGAAAAACAACCACCGGACAGGTGGTAATAATACTAAATGAAATTTAGAAATAATAATAGTAACAAGGAGGCATTATTGAATAAAAGATTTTTTCCCCACGCACATATTACGTAAGAAGAAATGCTTGTAAATAAACAGTTAAAAATCAATAAAAACAAGTTAAATAAGTAGGTCAAATGAATGATTTAAGAGTAACAATTATAGGATTAAATAAATGAATAAAATAAAGGGTTTGATTAAAGTGATCGAATTAAACAAATAAATAACATGTCAATAAAATAAAAAAATAAATAAATTAAGATTTAATGTTGTCAGAGATAAAATGGTCAAAAATGACGCATTTTACTCTCAAAAGGAAGGGCGGTGTAATGTACCTATATTGATATAGGCACATATAATTTTATCTAAAATTATTATTAAAGTAATCTTTCATAAAAGAAAAACATAAAATTAAATGTTGGAGAGTTTATTGCAGCTTGTTTTCGAAAAAGATAAGAATTAAATAGTTTTTTTTAGTATTCGTAAAAATATAATTTAAAGGGTTAAAACATACAAATCTCTTGTCATTCAAGTTTAATTAAAGAAAAAATAATGTTAAAACTAATATATGACCGTATATATGTGCGATTGTCAACAATAGAATAAATGTTATTATAAAGTTAAAGAAGATTATTATTAAAAAACACGGCAATGGTTATTAATTAAAATATAAAACAACATCTCTGCATGGCTATTACTAATTAAGCAATCTTCCAAAACACGTTTATCAAAGGATTAATTTATAAGGAATTTGACAACAGATCTTTGCCGGAGATATCAGAAAGACAACAAGGCGCAGGTATAAATAGACTTTTTTTATCGGACAGTATGCTTTTCACAAATTAATTGAGTTGAGACAATCAGTTCACAAAGTTATTGAGAGAGTGCAGTTCGGAAATTAATTGAGTCAGTTAAGAAACAAAATGCAGTGCTGAAAATATTTTGGAATGCATGTTTATCTCCAGCCCAGATATCTGAGAAAACAGCAGATCTGCCCATGAAATAATGTCAGCTTAACATCTTAGAAAATCTCCGTCAGTATCTAATTGTCTCCGATAGTAATAATCGTGAAAATCAGGAAACTCAACAAGGAAACGTCCCAGCCGGCTGGAAGCATTCATACTGGAAGAAACAACAAACAAGAAGAAAACAAAGTGTTAAATCTACGTTCAAAATCCTAGGTAAAACATTTGCTTATTTTCGTTTATACTGTAATAGCCATTGCATTTCATTAATTCATGCGAATCCTCCAAGAGTCTAATTATATGAACTCGATATCATACATTTATTGATATGTGTGATTAAATTTCAAATGCTATGTAGTCCTTTATTATCATTATTATGTGTGTGCATGAGTTAATATGTGCATGATCATTATATCAATATTTATTAGTTAAATTAGAGTATTCTGTTATTAAATCTATAGGAATATTTAAACTATTTAGAAATGTTAATTTAAAATATGCGTGTGTTTTATTAGAATTATAAAATGTTTAAATTTAGTAAATAAATGTTAGTTAATAAATTATCTTTAAAATTAAACTTTATTTGTCGGTCAATTCTTTTTATCAATTCTTTTACCAAATTCTTTTATCAATTCTTTTTATCAATTCCCTTTTATCAAGTCTTTTAACCACTAATTAAGTATAATCTATTAGTGATTACAAACAACTGAGCTAGTCGTGGATTTAGGCGTTGAGTTAGTGGCCATTGCTTAAAGTGCATTATTTATTCATCCTTGAATAGATAGCTGGCACCCGTGTTTATACACAAACAAAAAAAGTGCTTTGAACTTGGTGTTGAACTCAACAGTCGAGAAGAAGTTATGTTCTGGAAATGTAATGTTAGTTATATACTTTATAGCTATCGTTTGGGCATACATACTCTCCGAGTATGTTCTTCTCTGCCTAAGAGGCCGGTGTTTCGAATACTCATATTCGAACACAGTTCAATAT
>JAQFVV010002188.1:0-32663 GCA_028023455.1 Epiperipatus broadwayi | reverse complement strand
ATGATTTATAAGACATATTTGTCCCCAAAAAATATTCATTTAAATATATATATATATATATATATAAAAATTAAGAGCGTGCTAATATATATATATATATATTAGAAAACTGTCACCACCTAAATATACCAATATAGATAGCAATCAATATTTCTCACTATTATCAAGGCAACCTCTCTCTCCCTCTATATACATATATAAAAGACATATTTTGCGGGTTTAGACATGTTAAAAAATTTAAATATTGATATACCGACATTTTGATCACCCACAAAATATTTCTTTTATATATGCAACCCGTAAATATCTTCTTATCAAAATATATATTATAATTCGATGTCTGCATTTCTTCAAAACAATATACATAATTATATAATTGAATATTTATAAATACAACAATCATATATATTTTAAAAATTTTATTCATGTAGGAGCACTTTCAATCCTTGTAGTCTTTGTCAACTAACACTTTGAAAGACTAATCTTCCCACAATTCTGCGATCTTTATATTTGCTGACTGCCTGTTAATTAAGTCATGTTTGTACTTGTATATTAGCATAGTTTGTTTTATTTTTCTTTTGTTGTTATTTTTTCTATTTGCAATATTTTAAAATTATTGTAATTGAGGTTAAAACCATAAATACACAAATCTGGTGATGTTATGTTGATAAAGTGATTAATATATGGTTCCTTATATTTACCATTATTTTAGTATAGATGATATACATAAATTTAAATATCAAATAATCACTGGGTATTCTGCCCATCCCTAATCTGTATAATTAAATAGACATAATAAAATTTTATGTGTGAGGAGTCATATGGATTTAAAGTCAATATGGGTATGACAATAATATTAGCAACAACAAGTGCTTAGAGCATGCCTTCCTCAGATTTTCAATAAAATCCAAGACTGAAGAATTAAAGAATGGAGAAGATTGAATTGTGTCCATGAAAGTTTAAATATTTACTATCTTACTATAACCTGAGCATGACTGTATATATGTTTGGAGATGGAGATCTGACCAATGTGGTTCAGCACAAAATATGTATATTGGAGATCATGTATCTTTTATACATGTATTTCACAATTAATAATAAAAAAATAGCAATAAAATGAAAACAGAGTATTCAAAAATAAATTTTTATCTAATTGGGAACAAGAATAACTAATAGGTGACCCTGTACATTAGGTGTAGTGACTAAACAATTTTATTTTTAGTTGATAATTCTATAATAATCACAGGAGTATTGATCAAATTGAACACATATTAAAAACAATTCTCTACAAAGATGCAATTATATTTTCTGATTGCTAACCATTTTCACATTATAATTATTATTAAATGATAATATAAATAATTAACTAGAACTATAAATAAGCAAAAAATATTAATAATATCAATAGGTTTAATTAGTCTGTTTGTGTATGTAGCACAATTATCCTCAAAGCTGTAAATTGTTAATAAATGAATAAACATGAATAAATATATTTAGTGCTTTCAAAGGGTCTAGTCTTCATAATCAAATATTGACTGTTAATGAAGTTAATGATATGAAAATTGGTGTTTATTATGCTAGACATTCTATTTCCTTGATAAAGCATAGTATGTGCCCTTCCTGTTGTTGACATCATTGTCTCTGGAGATGAAAAAGGCTTCCTTAATTTTTCTTTTGAGATAATGCCTCTCTCTGCAAATGATTGTGGGATTGTCTGGTACACCCTCATGCTGGCATGTGTTTAGTGCTGAATAAAAACTGAGTAAATAGAAGGTTTATTGAGAGCTCTGTTATATGAGTATCTGTGCTGTGCCAACCAAGTAGATAGGATGTTCTGCTTTCTCCATAGTATGATCCTTTGCAATTGTTGCTAGGACATGCAGTATTGTATACTGTGTGAAGGTCTGTAAAAATGGGATTTGATCTTTGGTGATATTTATTAAGTTGTAGGAATTGGGGGAGGGGGTGCAGAAGCAAAACATATATGTGTTATTGAGGATAGAATGTAATCTAATATGTAAATCGGAGATATATGGAAGCAGCAGTCTAGGAATATCTTGTTTGATGTGGGCATTGAAATGTTTATTCAGGAAATGTAAATTTTTTTTTATCATGGTGGTTTGGCTAATAGCTTTAATTAAAAAATAAAATAATAATTATAACAAACAAATGTTTTCACATATTTACATTTGGAGCATCTATGAAAGGAAAAATCTTTATGGCTTTATGATATTTCATTGAGACAAGCTAATATTAAGTTTAGTTAATTACCTTGATATCTTTGTGAGCTCACATATATTTTTATCTCGTGAATGTAGGTGTATGACCATTAAAGCCATTAATTTTAAATTTCTTCTAGCAATATTAACCTCCTAATTTCTTTTAATTTATTCCATGGCAGTTGCCCTATTCCAGTTATTTAGAGCATCAAAGTAAGTAGATTTACAAACTAATTCACGGAAGAATATTTTTATGGGATAATCTATTCAAATGACAAGTTTTTTTTCATATCCAGTAAAGGCCACATATTTACCTTCAGCATTAGATAGTAATGAATGGATCAGCAGGATCAATGTTAATTTCAACCATTGGTGTTATTTACAGCTTCAATGTCATCTACATCATTGGAAAGGTCAGGGAAAGCATTCCAGAGGTCTTCCCTTAAACACGCATACTATTTCCTTAAATAATCATTAAAATGTTTATTAACTTCTCTCTAGTAAGTGACACAATGAAGAAATAACAGCAATTCCCACCTTTTCTGTAAATCAAACCATCAAAGAGAGCTTCTGAAACTGATTTCTATATAAATATTGTTTTTTTTTAAATAAATTTTTTTTATTTCAAAATAAAAAAATATATTTTACTTTTAACAAATATTATTATCATTTTCAAAACCCTTTATAATTTTTCACACACTATTTTTAACATTCTATAAAATATATTCATGAAAACAATGCTCATCATACTACTAATTTTGATGAAACTAAGTTTGTCTTCCTTGAGAGAAATGGAATAAAAATAATTAAAAATTTATGATTCTGTAGCAAATACCTTATTTAAATGTTCTTTTAATATTAAAAGTGTATGATAAGTAAGTGGAATTGTGGGTAATATTTAGTTCAAATATATTGCTATTCTGTAGTTCTTTACACTTGAGAAGTCTGCTTGTAGCAGTGAAATCATTGGTAGTGCTTTAAAGTTTATTTTCTTGGCTGGTCTTGGTGAGTTGTGAATTTGAAGTAATTTTAATTATTTATTGACTAGTTTAGCTTTCATTTACTGTGCCAATACTAGAAATACAAAAATAATAGAAATGCAATTTGTTATATATTGAATGTTTTCATTGATTGTGCTCTAAAAAGAAATAAAATATTTTTTCTTCAACCACAATTGGAGTTTTTAGATTTAACTTGAAAAGAAAAACATGAGGTAGTCCATAAATTAATTAAGTTAATCCCTATTTTTTATATCAAGGGAATGAATTAATTTATTTCTGGGTCCTTTCCATACATTTTTAAAATTAAATCCGAAGAACCCAATTATGGTTAAAGAAACAATTATATATTTTTTTCAGTATAGTCATTAAAATAATTTAATATTTTTTTTTAAATCTCTATTGTTAATTTGATAGAAATATTGATGCTGAATTTAATATTATATATATATATATATATATATATATATATATATATATATATATATATATATATATATATATATATATATATATATATATATATATATATATATTACATGTATGAAGTCATGTGTATTAGTTGTATAAGATAGAGTGAGTAGATATAGGGAACTTAAAAGTTGAGTTCAAATTCATTCTAATTATATTTAGTTCAGTGTAGACAATATGCTTGCATTTAAATATAACAATAATAATAGTTTTAAAATAATATTCTATATCATAACATAAAAAAATAATATTTACACTTCAAAACACAAATAATACTCTTTTAACCCAACACAAAGTAAAACAATATGCACTACATTCACACAATATTGCATTGTAAATATATATTTAATATATATCATTCCAATAAAATATGTATCACATAAACATACCATCAGAAACACCTAAAACGTTAAATATTTGTGTGCATTGTTCATAACCTACTACTTATGAATGCAATAAATAAAATATATAGAATAGGCAAACAATAATAATTTTACAAAGTTATAAACTTTACTATCTACATATGCAAATATGAATAAATTTAATGTATAATTTTATGTTGCAATAATAATAATAACACATTTCTTGCTTTAATATTTCATTGTCATAACATCCTATTGCAATGCTCTTAGTGATGCATTATTTATTAAAACTAACTAAAAATAATAATAAAAAATTTACACCTGACATTTCATTGCATATTAACACAAAATTTTGGACTATAGTTTATTACTGTTAAATTTATTCTTTTTATTATAATCACAATTTTCTTTTAATTAACGGACATTATATATATATATTCTAACCTAATAAATAATAAGAACCGAGCTTCCTAATCAAAATAGAATCCATCCGGAAGTCCTCAACCTTCCAACTACGCTTCTGGTATAGTCCGGATAATAAATTTTACCCTACTTAATAATAATAATAGCTCTACGTTAGGTTAGTTCTATAATAATTCAGCTACAGCGATATGCAGTTCAGACAGAGACAGAATTTAAAAAAAAATATCATTAATAAAATAAATTTAAAAAGAAAATTATTAATAAACTACCATTCTTTCTCTATCCAAAAACACATTCTCTGTGCTGTAAGTACGTGCACTGTACAACAATGATGATGATTATTTTTCATGTCATTGTTAATATTACTGACTAAAACAAAATATTCATTAATTTGCCAATATGATCTCTATATTTTTGTTATTATACAATTAGATGTTTCAATCTCTTAAGCCATGCCACGCTTGTAATATTGATCTGAATTTGATCAATTATTAATTTAAGAGCACTTATAATAATGACACTAATCTCAGGGTTCTCTGTTATATTTAAGAAAATTGCTCGGCAGTATTGTGTTGTCGCATATGACTGACATTCTGGTCGGCTGTAGGAAATATTTACCTTATTTAAATTCCAGGTGTCTTCATCCACACATTAACTATTATAATACTTAATGAGATGATAACCATATTCAATAACAACGCATAATTTTGAATAATAAAGCCTTTTAAATCCAGAATCTCAGTCGGAATGATGAAAAGACAAGGGTGCTTTTGTGTCCTTCCATTATCCCTGACAACACAATAATTTAACTAATATTTATTACTTAGACACTTCCTTAAATGTGTATTCAACAATGTGTAACCAAAACTAGTAGTTTGGGGAATAAAGTGATTTTACACACGTATAAAATAAAATAAAATGTCTTGGTCTGAAGTTTTCAATTCCATAAATATTTTTTATTAAATTATAATAAAATGTTTTGATCTGCTTATAATTGTCTATCTGGTGTTTTGGATTTAAGATTTCATATATGATTTTGGACTCAAGAAAGTATTGCAAGTATTATGCAAATACTCTTTTATTTCGCACATAAGAAAAATGACACAAAACAACTTGTAACAAAACGATAATTTATTATTAGATTATAACAAAATTCTAATTTATTATTATGACTTAACAGAAATATCTTTTATGATTAACATAATAAACAAACATATACAATTCATTCGATCCCATATGGATAAAACAAAATATAACTAATATTAATTCGTCTATACTTTTAGACTTGGATTCGAACTACTTCTTCATCTTATTTTTACATTTATGTAAATTGAATATAGTATTATCGATACAACAACTCATTCGTTTAGTGTATCTTTTATGAACGGTTACTTATATTTATTGACTAACGATCTGTTTTAAAACAAAAATAATCTGATTCTAGGCAATGCGTACAAACGATTTTTATTATCATATCTTTAATTAAATGATAGTTTTTTATTTAGATAATTTATTATAATTTATGGGTTACGTATCAGAAGTTACACTTACTATTTTAATGTTTACCTTAATAACAATTGAATTTGTTATACATGCTGTTTTTCTCAGTATAAGTTATATTGTGAATGCTACTTAATCATTAACCTGAATTAAACTTAGTATTTGAATCCTCTATTGGCAATTGAAAATTTTTAATCACGCAATTTTTAAAAACTTACTCTCTCCATTGACTTATGTGTGGATTCCCAGCACTATTCCGTCGCACAATTCAGACATTGATCATATACACTAGCACGCTATTTATACTAAATGGAGCTTGAGGAATTAACCTCCAATATACCCGTTATCTTGCCATAACTTTTTAAACAAACACAATATTCAACACCTTCCGTGGTGGAATTATCTCTATCTTCTCATGAGGAATAAGGAATAACACCGAAGGGCTGTAGAGTTAACTACTATATTAAAATAATTTGGTGGGTCCTTGCCTCTTAATTGGGCATAATAGGAACACACACCAAATATAATCCTCTCCTGGGATTTTAACGAATGAAATGCACTAAATGCTATATAAAGTACTGATCGACCTAACTATGAGAAGCGATCACTTGGGTTATAAACATACCCGGATACTAGATTTATCTATTCCCCTCATGGAAAATAAAACTTTTGGGGAGATTATTTTCTATCCCACAAAATAGATACATTACAATTATTACTTAGGCGCATATTAAGCCTATACCGATGCTATATCGGGGCAAGACAAGCAAATACACTAATTACACTAAATTTATGTTCCGGGGTATACTTAGATCAGCGTCTGATATCAATGGATACCACGGATTACAATAATAATTTTCACTTTTGCCAAAGAAACATTCAACAAATAATAGGAAATATAGTATTTTAAACTAAACCAAGTGAATGCGTTAATAAAGAATAATTGGGAATAAGTTCCTTAATTAACATAGTATAAATTTGTTTCAAACTTTAAATAAGTAATATTTTGTATAGCACTTCTCTTTAATTACTTCTGATAATTTTAACTAGATATTTTGCCTATTGAGTATCTAAATTTTTCTACTTTTACGCATCTAATATTTAAATCTATACTCATAACGGCATGTCATAAGTAAACACATTTTATAAACAAAAATATTTTTTTCATGTCAAATATAAATTTAACCTAGAATAATTACATAAAAACATACCTTAACGATTACAAGGTCATTTAAATATTACTTGAATATAGCCTTTAACCTGCTGATATAAAAAAAAAAATACACATAATTTTACAAATTAGTAAAAAAAAATCATTACTTAACAAGTGCTTATAATATCACTAAAAAAAAATGTTTTCCGTTGGGCACTTTATCCAGATGAAGAACTTGATTCATTCCTAGTTCATGAAGCAAATTTAAACAAGAAACACATTTTATTATTTCATTTATAAAAAGTTGCCTTCATTAGGTTGTACTTAATAATAGGCAAAGAAAAACATAGCAGCGTGGATTTTAATTCTTCCTTGAATTATTGCTATAATTTTGGGATCCAAGAAAACAATACAGATTTTAACATTACAAATATTTGATGATAAACGATCACATATACAATTCTTTTCTTTTTACGAGTGGCGATACGTATCATTTTTAGCTAGCTGGCTTATGAATAAAAGAATGCGCGAATTTTTTCCAAAATATTATTTTTATTGACTGCAGCTGACTTACGTGGATATAAAGTTTTATGACTCCAATGGATGTATAATATAACATATTACATTATAGTTATAATTAAATCACTAATGTTTATAGTTTTTATTCCTACTCTAGGAATTATAATTTTCTTTAATACTGAATTCTCCGTAAATGCACACATACAAATTTTCCGATATTTGCCTTGAGAAAATTTATATTTCTTTTTAAAAAAATATGTAGGTGCACAAGTAAATATCATTTATTATTTATATTATTTCTCGATAATTTTCAGTGAATAAATTAGATTTTAACATGGGGAACTTGCATTATTTTCTAAAGCAGACAATTTCTGTTAGAAAGAGCGCGAAATTGTTTGGTTAACTTTCCTTGGCTTTTATAATATGTCCTTTAATTCTAATTTTTTTTTTATACCAGGAAAAGATTGTTAAATACGGTAAAGTTAACAAACAATTAATTATTTCTTGGAAATTATTTATATTGCTTAGTTTAACTATAATGATTTTTTCCGTGATCGCTGTAGTCAATACAGTGATCTCGAACTTTAGCATAAGATAGCACATTTTGAGTATAAAAAGCTTTAAAACAGGTAGAGCAATAGAAGCTTATGGATGTCTTATCGAAATATTTTAGCTAGACATGATTTTGTTAAAATGTTACTTGAATTATATTTATTTCTGCAATAAAAAAATATAAAAATTTGTTACTGAATTTCAGCACTGCTTCCTCTTGTAAAACTTATATCAGACTAGATTTTTCTACAAAATTTCCCGGTCTTCTTTTAGTGACCTCTTACAGAAAAATAATTATTTAATTATACATAAACAAAGGAAAGGAAAAAAAAAACTTATTACAGTTATATATTTCTGTATGATTTAAATGGATTACAGAGTAATTTGACAACTAATGAAAAATAATAAATATCTTTAACTAATAATGCTTATTAGTGATGTATAATTTTGTATACATTATTATCTAAATAATTTTAAAAAAAATTACCAGAAGTTATTGTGCTTTATGACAACACATTCATCTACTCTCCCCTCTATCCATCCAAATCAATTACTGTTTATGAGTTGTGCTTTTATACTATATTAAAGTGCTTTTATGGTGAATATTTTAACTAAATTATTTATGCTCTTCTTCAAAATGACATTGGATTACCAAATTTATTAATTATTTGCTTAAAACACGTTAAAGTGAGTAAATAGCATATTTTATTAATCACTTAATATTATTATTATTTTACTTTTTATTTCTTAGAAAAGGATTGCATTAATTTCCTGTGGAAATAATGCTAAATAAACCAAGTGTCAATAACACTAGGTTACAATATATATATATATATATATATATATATATATATATATATGCTTATATTGAATGTACTTTAAATTAATTTCTTTATATATGTAATATAGGGTATATGAGCACAGACTTTCACATTACCCACCTCTCTCCACTCTATCTAATAACACTGATACACCTAAACACATATGTGCTGAAAAAATAAATAATCACCAATATACGTATTTCATGCTAAACCAGCAATCATCAGTTGGTCCAGACTATCATCTTTACACAAATATATAGTATAAGTGCTCAGATATATATTAAGATAGACTATCCTCATAATTTAATGGACAGGCTTCAATCTACTCCACACTCCAACTCTTCAACCGTCCATCCAATTGAAAATCTGATGATGGAATGCTCAAAGGCCACCCTGAGACCGAGATTATTGTCACACCCATGTTGACCCAAGGTCAATCTGAACCCCACATGTACAGGGCATAATCCATTTAATACATATGGACTTTAAATTAGGTGTTTTCAGTCTCATCATCCATTCTAGCTCAAGCAACCAGAATACAAGACTGCATACATGCAAAGAAGATAAATGTGAACAATTATGATCTGGCTCAACTGATGAGGGTTTAATCTGAATAAAATACATATACTGGGGATCGTTTATGTTTTTTGCGTGTATGTGGTCTAATTTTATACATATCATTGGAGAGAGAAACTCCAATGTGGCACTCAAATTTAGTACAACGCCATTCATTGGTGACATCTTAAATAAAACAATTGAAAATAAATAATTTATTTTTTGTTTAAATCTCATATATGAATGTTTATACCATGCAAAACTTCAGTGTGCATGAAAATTCAGTCAGTCAAGATGTTTATGTAATCTTAACCAAATCATTTTACAATCAAATTTGCAAATACAGTTTTAATTGCTGTCCATATTAATAATCTTATAAATAAGAAATAGATTGTCATTTATATAACGATTATTAAAATAACTTCACACTATAGTAAGATTAATAGAAATATAATCTTTTTACATCTAAGCACCTGACAAACAATCCAACAGTCTTCAGTATTAAAGTAAAAGTCAATTATTTACATTTATTTTCTGGGCATCTACATATATATTTAGACATGACAATAATTTTCAATTAACCCAGTCTTAATAGAGTGGAATGTGAACCATTTCAAAAAATCTTCTTTAACATCATTACTGATTTAAATTCCAGATTCACTGGAATTAATGTCAAGTCTAAATACATTTATAAGAAAGTGGAAATGATTAATTGAATTTCCTAAATTTATGGTTTTGACACTAGAAAATAATGTATCAAAATTTCATTAGTAACTTAAAAATAACAAATTCTCTCTGACAATATTGCATATTAAATAATCCTGTTTAAATGAATTTGAGATATTTTATAATTTACTGTTGATTTACAAACATTATTGTTTTTTTAGAAACTAACTCTGTTTTTGTATATTACAATATGAATTAATTTGTTTCACATATGTGTTAATTTAAATTCCATGTTTTTAAAGTTATTGTATATCTTAAACAATCATATAAAAGCATGGAAAATTAATAAGAGTGATATATTTACGTTTTTAACATATCATCAAACAAATTTGGCCAATGCTTTAAAATTAGAAGGATGTATCTCAGGTTATATTACATAATATCTGATGCTTTTATTAAAGATATTCAAGTCTCTGTAGAAGAGTAAATTATTATTTATAGGGTTGCAAACGAAAATGTGAATGTTTTAACTCATCTCTTTCTATATATTACATTATATTTTATGCTGTTTATAGAATATATGCAATTCTTTGGGGAAGAATAATTATTATTGGATTTCACAAAAAGGCATGGATGTTGTATCTTCTCATACTTATAAAAAATATGTATGTGCTTTTATATCCTTATCACATTGTGGGATAGAAATAAAAGAAATATTCTATTATTTTTAATTAAACTCATGATCAAAATACTATATTAGGATTGTAGAGCAAAAACATGTAATCTTAGGGTTACACTACTGCTATATATATATATATATATATATATATATATATATATATATATATATATATATATATATATATATATATATATATATATATATAAAATTACACAAAAAGACACCTATACTTTACATTGTTTGCATATTATAGAGAAAAGACTTAGGATTATGGGAATGATGAGTAATGCTAAAAATTTTAACAACTTAAATTGTTCATAGATAAATTGTAAAAACGATGCGTGAAACTTTCTAAAATCATTTACCACAACTATCTGTTATTCATTAATATTACGGGTATTGGATTTGCGGAACATTGTGTTTACCAGCATTTGTACAAATAAGCCAATATAAGCTTTAGGCACTTAATTTATTTTTTATATTTACCAATTAATATTTTTTTATTAATTTATAAATATTATATATAAGATAATTAGACAGTAATAAGTTGAGAAACATTTTTATATTTGAAGAATTTATTTAATTATAATTCTATTCATTTGAAGATAACTTCTGGTTTTATTTTATTTTATTTTTTATCTTTCATTAATTCACTTCCAAAAATAATTAATAAAATTATTGCAAAAAAAAAAAAAAACCTGGTTTATTATCATTGAATTGATTTTATCTTAATTCTACTTTATAATCGACTGCATTTTACTTTTTTTTATTTGCAAACTTTAATTATTTTTTTTTCTTTTACCTTTACAGAAAAAAAATCGGAGTTATCTTAAACTCATATTTATATATTTCACTTTGCACGGTAGATATTTTTCAAATAAAAATAATAAAAATATTAAACCTCCATATATGTAAATATGTACTTCGATAATATTTTATTAAGAAAATATATGTATATATTCAATTTTTTATAGAATATAATTTATGTATTTCGATATTAAATTTCAATGAAGCAGACCGATCTAAATATTGTTCGCAGAAATTGTTTTTTAAAATATAACTGCGTGTATGTTGATATTTTGTTCAAAATAAAATTTTCAATTAACTTTTCTGTTTATTGTAAGTGATGGATTTTTTTAACATTTATCTTATATTTATAAAATAAAAATCGGATATATATTCTGAAATGAATGACCAAATGTAACTATCAACACCATCTCTCAAGGGTTCTCGATCTATTGATGGCGTGATGATGATGATTTTATTCGTTAATTAGTGCCAGCTTTAATGGAAATTATAGCTCTACAATCATACCTGGACAAATGTAAATCCGTCTATATCCGTTACCCCTACATAATGCTAATCATTATCTTAGTTGCTGTTAATTTATGTATAGTTAGAAATCATGCACACACACACACAATTTATGACTTATACTACTGCATAGCTATATATAATTTGAATACGACATAGAAGAAAGAAGAAGCACATTCAAAACGTTAACTTTTTAATAATAATATAAAAAATAAATATTATAAATAGAATTATAGAATCAAATAAATAAATAAGCGTTGACTTTGATACGAGACAATGAATAAATTATTACAACTTTATATTTCCTATGGCATTCCCAAATCGATATAATATTAATATTAATTATGTTCTGGATTACCTTTACAATGCGTTTTTTACTATTTAATATGAGAGTTTCGATTGTCCCAGTAATCTTCTTCAGAACTTATTACTGAAATACATCATTATTAGTGGACTTTCTTTTATTTATCTATTAATTGACATCTAAATATACGTTTATGCAAAAAAATTATATTCACAAATACACATTTGCATAAGAAAACAAAAATATGTAAGCATACTTTTTTTATTATTGAAAACTGTTTCTTCACTAGTTTATTGCAATACACTGAGGCAAGCAGAAAAGGCAACTTAAACCTGTCAAGGTAAGTGTTTATCTTTTTCTTAAAGCTGAAATGAAAAAAAAAAGTTTCTTTTAAAAATTTTAACGCCTCGTTATAATTCGCCATGAAGGAGGTAAAAATATCCAAACATAATTAATAAAGATGATAATTAGTCTTATAAGTTTTCTCCAACACGTAAGTTAATTCTGGCGATTAGTACCTAGCTATTTAACAGCATAATTTTATTGCGAATTACAGGATATTTTTTTCAAAATGTGTACCAAGTATTATTATACTTTTGAAAGATTCATTATAAAATTCATTACAGTTTATGAACAATGTGAATTCCTAAATTTGAAATTTCGAAAAAGTTAATTAAGGTATTTTTTTATGAAACTTATATTTAATAAATTACAATTTTAATATATTCAATGTAATACAATAAGTTTTAACAAACTATCATGCACCAAATAAGACATTAAAAAGAGTCACTAATCATCAATATACTTGTTTTTTTTTTTCTAATAGCTAATGATTACCATTTCTTATGTTGTGTTTTTTTTTTTTTTGCCTACAAATATAAAACAACAATAAACAACAAAATAAATATAAGCACCCCAAGGATGTTAAAATAAATTGTGCCTGATGCAAGAAACATTCAATTTTATAAGATGAAAGGTTATTAAACATTAATTAAAAATATCACTTAATTGTTCAAAATTAAATCATTATTCTGTAATTTGTTTGTAAAAAAAATCATGCTAATGGTGTCTTACTTTGCAAACACAAATCACCAAAAAAAAAAAAAGGATTTAATTATTTTTTATTTAAAACTGCATCAATCAATTATGCATTTCATTTTTGAAATCTATTTTTTCATTTACTTTTTATTATGCTCATGTAAAATAAATGCATGAGCAAATATTGCTTTAAAAACAACTGTGCAAAAAATAAAAACTTTTCTTGGTTACATATTAGAAAAAAATTATTGGATAATATAACATAAAATGCATGAAAAATAAATTTCCAAATTAACATCATGTTATGTTATTTTTTATTTTAATTTTTAAATGTACTTTATAGTTATTTTTTTTTCCATGCTTTATCTTAATTTAATGAATTATCAATTCAGGAAATATTTTTCATAGACTTCATAAAAAGCAAAAAGATGGACCATCAATCTTGAGCATTCCTATCTATATGCTTTCATGCCATCAACATTTATACTGGTAGTTTTATAATAGCATGTTGAAACTGCCAGTGGGCATTATTTTTATGATAGTGCATAGAAATATGCCATTTAGGTGGCCTCAAACTATCAAACATTCTATTTATAATGTGTAAGCATAGAAATAGTCCATTGATATGTGGTGGCTGTGTCTATTTCTATGCTACTGCACAGAAACATGTTTACTCTGCTGCAGAAGCTATCATGTCAGCTTACAGTTCAGATTTGTGTTGCACATTTTGGATGTGTGATCATACAGTATTGTGTGAGGGTGGCTAGAATTGTGAATGTCAAAACTATTTTAACATTCATTAAGACCTTCTCCCCCTCTATCTCCCATGTTTTATGAATATCTACTAACAATTATGAGCAGAGTCTCATGCTTCCATAGACCAGATTTTCTGCTCAAAAAATTTGGCAAGTGTAGGTGCAAGTGCGATTTGGATCAAATCATGCTCTAAGTCACATTTCTGCTAGAACAACTGTGAGCTTAATCAAATGGCTGAAATAGGAAAGTTTCTGAAAGTCAAAGTTCTCTACCTGATGGAAGGGTTATCAAACAAAAGAGGGTTGAAGCTGCATGCATGCTGTTCCTGAAGAATCCAAAAAGTTGGTTTTAATTGCTGTATATATTTGTTGTTGTAATTACCGTCAAAAGTTTGTCAATCTTTGAGTTGTGTTACCCCATTTGCTTAAGAATTGTATCCTCCCAACCCCACTCCCAAAAAAGTTTGACTTATTGTTGGAAATGTTACTGTTAAATAGAAATATATTTATTTGTAATTTAACAAAAAAAAAAGTTGATTTCGTAGAATTTACCAAACCGAAAATAAAAATAATGAAAAGAATAAAAAGTAACTACATTTAAAAATTCATTTTGATTTATGTATTTTTTTTTAAATTGATTTGTGGTATTACTTTTAAATGTGATAAACAAATCAAAACAAACAAATGCCAGCCCAAAAATATAAGTAATGAAAAGAATAAAAATTAAGTACTTTTTAAATTCATTTTGATTTATGCATTTTTTTTGTTAACAAAAAATTTATTTCATATTACTTTTAAATGTGATAAACAAACCAAAACAACAACAACAAAAAAAAACTTCCTGCCCTGGCAACATTATATTTATCTTTGTTTACAAACAAATTACACCCTCCAGTGGTTTCAACATGCTATTATAAAACTACCTTTATATTAAACAACATCTGACAAGCCAGAATATAACTTTATTTTCCTAAAAAACCAGAAGGCAACAGGACACCCATTTAATCCTACTTCAACTGTAATACAATACATTGAAAGAAATTATTCAAAGCATAACTCTAGGGAGGCTTGGTGTATGGCCAATAACATCAACACTATAAACTGTAAAGAATCATGCTCCCCCTTCTCCAAAAATGGATTCTCTAATTTACATAAATTTGAATCCCACTGACTACACACACACACATATATATATATATATATATATATATATATTGTAATGGAACGTACTTGCTGCATTCCATTTAAATTGAAGAAAGAAGGCCCCAAACATTAGGAAAGCCAAATATAATGGAATGTATCTTTATATATGATCTCAAATGAAAATAAACATATGAACCTTTGTAACAATAATCATTAGTTAACCAAGCCCCTAACTTTGATACACCAAATGTAATGAATAATTAAACAAACATATTATGCTGACTACGTTATAGCGTCCAAATGTAATGGAACATACTTTTACTCCATTATACAATCATCAGTTAACTGGGACCAACAGTTTATGGTGCCAAATGTAATGGACAATATATCATATAGACATATTATATCTCAAATGTAATGGAACATCAATATATGAAAAGAAAATAATGCTTCAAACATTGGATGATAAACGTAATGGAATATATACAATCTAAATGAATCCAATTGTTGAGAAAGCCTAATATAATAAATTGGATAATTTAAATGAAGAAAGACAAAATTATCCCAGTTATATTTAAATAAATTGTTTATATGCCCTTCCAACTAGCTATACATGAAATAAATTTAAAATCATATAGAGCAATGAGATCTATCCTTATAATTTATTTTCAAGATTGATATAACTAACTAATCAAATATATATATATATATATATATATATATATATATATATATATATATATATATATATATATATATATATATATATATATATCAGAAACAAAGGTAATTCTATTAAATCCAATATACACATCTATTATGTAAATTTATGTATATCTAAACATATCAATGAATAATAATATGTGTAAGTAACTTAAAGACTAAATAATAAGTGAAATATGTAGTTATCCTCTATTAAATTGTGAATTCAATTAATTTCATAATGACTTTGGCACTAAAAGAAAAATAAGAATAAAATATTAATACACTTTCAAATAAATTACAAAGGCATTACTTATAAAACAAATAGTACATCCTTTATTTTTATATTATGGTTTAATTTTAGGTAATATCAATGTTTTAAATACAAACCCAAATAATAAATATACATATATACTTGCAATAAGTATATATATATATTAAATAAATAAAGACATATCTGTGCTTAACAAGTAGGTATTAATATAAATACAAATCCATATTTATATTTTTAGATATTTAAAATAATAATAAAAAAATATTATATACAGCAAATATATATAAATTATTGTTTTGGTATGCATAAGAATCATTATATAAAGTTAAAAAAAAAAATGGAAATAAATTAATAATAAAACAATTTTTATAATAGACATTTGCGAATATAAATTTACTTATTAAAATATACATAACAACTCATATGCAACCCAAACTTATAAGCCATACTTTAAGATTTTAAATTACTTAAGTGTTAATTTTGACACCTGTTAAACATTTATTGCTGTTAGAAAACAAGACGCTTGAATTGAATATTTATAAAACGTTATATTTTATAATGAAAAATAAAAATAAACAAAAATATCGATCTCAAAATATATTTATATATCATTTATACATATAAAATTATTTCTACCTTTCAAAGTTCACATGTCCAGTTTTCCTTCAAAAGTCAACTTATTCCATTGTTTTATTTCTTTATTCGTTTAATATTAGAATGCATTCTAGTTAAAGTGAAGAAACTCTCACGTTAAAGAAAATTGTCAATTCTTGGATGTATGTATATTTTTATCCTTCTAAAATGTCTTTCCTTGAAAAATAAATAAATAAATTGAAATGTTGAATCCAATATATTAATTCTAGTTACCTCCAGATTATTATTTGATTGACCATTATAGATTCCAGATAGCTATGTCAAATTTCGGCTTCAAACGCGATGAAATTCATGTTTTGAAATTTTCTTAGGTTTTCTTTAAACTGCCTTGGAATAAATGAAAGAAAATGGTGCAGCCTCCTGGCTGCGATATATCTCTATTAGCCTGTCATGATTTATGTATTTACCATAAAAATCTATCTTATTCCAATATTTTGAAGAATGGTAACTTCAAAGAAACGAAGTACAACAAAATTTTATCCTTCAGTTGGTTTTATTACTCTCTTAATAATAATGGCTTCTTCTTGTTTTTTTCTGTTGTTCCACGTGCTAGCAAATGCTGTTTTGAAAACCATTGTTACACATGTTTTATTTTAAACAATTAACATTAAAAAAAAATATCAAGCATATATATATATATATATAAATATTAAATTGAAAATTTATTCGACAGCTTTAAAAATATATATATATATATACATAAATAATAATATTGCATTTTTTTAATAATCACTGCAAATAAAATAATTTTTTTATATAATCAACAATTTATATGTCTTTATTTAACTTTAATAATTAAATATTCACAGCTATGTACTATTAACATATAAATAAAATAATAACTTCAAACAATAACTATACCTAATAACCATAAACAATAATAATACTTCATATATAAACATCAACTCAAAGAGATTTTTTTAAATAAAAAATGATAATTTTTAAAATATAGATAGACTTATCGATATTTACAATACCCCCTAATCCACCGAAAAAAAAATGTCTTTGCAAATAACTAATTAATTATGAGATATCGAAAAACTTCTCAAATTTGTAATCTTTCTAAGGACTAACATGGTTTAAAGAATATTATTTTTCTTATTAATAACCATATTCATTTATTTATATCTATCTTTCAGATCATCTAGATATTTGTCCAAGTTTTCTTTAAAAAAAAATAAAATAATAATAATCAAAAGTGCCTTTTAATTTCCAGTTTTTTGGACTCCATGAAGAAATTTGCTTTGATTTACAAGATTTTTATATAACGTTTTGGTATAATTCAATTGCTTTTGAATAATTTTGGGATCAGCATCTAAAGATTTTGCTATGAACTCCTTAGATTCTGCATCTACATTCTTTACATAAATAGTAACTTGATCATAAGCACTAACATAATTCTTAACTTTATCAATAACAGTTGCTATTTTATCAGATAATCTTACTTTTCCTTTGACTATCTTTATAAACATCGTCAACTTGAGTAAGTCTTTATTTTACTTCACTTGTTCTACGTTCAATTAAAAACAATTCTCTGGGTAATTTTGAATGGTATTCATTCAAATTTTCTAAATAATCCTTTAAAAATTGCAAATCAGATTGATGTGATACAACTTCAACATTAAAGAACTCTTGAAAATCATTTTGTTTTACAACAATAACATTACTATATTAATTATTTTCAGTTTAACTTTAGGTTTACTTAAATCTCTTTTCTTAGCTATATTTTCTCGAAGAAAATCTTTACTAATCACATCATCACTTTTCATTTTAAGTTTAATTTTGGCTTTGCCAATTTCTTTTTCTTTATCAATAATCTTTCTACTAAGAATTAAATTAAATATCTTTTCATTTATTCTTTTAAATTTTACCTTTGCTTTCCCTACATCTCTTTCCTTGTCAATATTCTCTCTAAGAAAATCAATATTATTTATCTTTCCATCTATAACTTTAAGTTTAACTTTGGCTTTTCCAATATCTCTTTCTTTATTTACATTTTCTTTAAAAAATCTATATTAATCAGATCATCTTCTATCATTTTAAGTTTGATCTTAGCTTTTCCATTTTCTTTTTCTACATCAATAATCTTTCTACCAATATTTAAATTGAATACCTTTTTATTTCTCTCAAATTTCAATAAGATATATCTTACGAACTTTGTCCTACTGGCATACTTGTAAAATAAGTCATTTCTATTGCAACAATGGTACAAATTACCACTCAAATATTTATGTTCTAATATATATATATATATAAATATGCTTTCTTTGTACCACACAAAATTACTATAATACTGTTCTTTATATTGACTTTGATAAACACATTCTGTTCTTTCTAGTAATTTTTGAGAGTTAATTTTAATCTTTTCTGGTGAACTTAATTCAACTTCTAAAATTTGAACACCTTCATTCATTTTATTAGTATGCATTTTTATTTCTTTTAACTCTAGAGTACTATTGTCTAACCATTGAAAACCTAACTGTCCAATTTCTAAATTGTCAACAGTGTCCTTTAATCTTTCACAACTTAATTCTACTTCTTCTGATTGCTTTTGTGAATTTAATTTTATTCCTAAGGATTTATCAACTATTTTAACACACTCTTCATTTTCATTTATATTTTCACTAGTCACATCTATGGGTTTTTTATATTCTTCCATTTCTTCATCAACTTTTGTGTCTAATCTTATAAAATTATTATCTACCCGAGTTTTTGATGCAACTTTTAATTCTCTAGAAAGATCATCAGAGTTGGTTTTCAACCCAGTTTTAAATTCATCAGAGTTGGTTTTTAATATAACATCTACTTTCTGTAAAAATTCATCAGAGTTAGTTTTTAAACTAGTCTCTAGTTTCTGGGAAAGTTCATCAGAATTTGTTTTTAATCTAGATTCTAGTTCATCATATCTAGACTCTAGTCTCTCATAATTTGTTTTTATCTCAGCTCTAAATTTTTCCATAAAATCTCTTAAATCAAAATCACCACTAACTGGCATTTTATTACTATTGTTATCCATTATTATTAGAACTGCAATATTATACAAAAAAAAAATATCTAAGATATATATATATATATTTCTATGTAGTAATTACCACAGATCAAGGGCTCACCATCTCCAATCATTATCCCAACAAGCAATTACTCAACTAAGCAAAGTACAAGCCTTTTAATTTTATTATTCATAGTAGCTATCCGACAATCTAAATTTCAGTTGTTTGAACTCATGAACTTCTTGGCTTAAAAAAAAAAAAAAATCTCATCTATCATCATAACATCAACAAATTTCTCCAATATATATATATATATATATATATATATATATATATATATATATATATATATATATATATATATATATATATATATATATATATATATATATATATATATATATATATATATGTAGAGAGTAACAACTGATATCACTAAATAACATTTATTTATATTTAATGATAATAAATATTCTATACTTATACCATATTGAAATGTGGAAACTTCATATCAAATTCAATATAACCTCGAAATATTTAAAATACAACTAAATGTTCACATGCCTTAAAAATAACTAATTTGATAATATAGAGAGACAACTTTCTCATTCAAAATAATGGTAGTTAAATATAAAATGCTTAAATTGATGCCTATAAATTTTCTGGACCTTAAAACTTAACACCATTTTATATACAAAAAAAAAAATCAACTTCACTAATTATTAGCTTTTGTGCCCAAAATATTTTACTAAAATTGTACTAATGCAGTTTATTATCAACAAACATTCACTAATTGAACTTCATGCTTAAAAGTCACTTATAATGGAAAATAAAACATTGATATGTTTGTTTTCAAACCCTAATTGATAATCAATGTAATAGATTATTTGTTCCAAACAATAATCAATTAACCAAGCCCTTAAGTTTGGTGTTATATATTTAGGTTATATACTTATCTATTCCTCCAAAGATCCGACAGATACTGACAGCCAAAAGATTGATTAGCACTTCACAACTTTGATATAGATAAAAGAATTCAATCACTACTGCTAAAGCATACAATGTTTCATGAACACTTAGATGATTATCACATTTCATTCTATAGAAGCTACTACAACCCATAATAATTTTCTGAAAACACTATTACACTGCCCTGCTTACATCCAAGTCTTAGGGGCTATTATTTATAAAATATTTCCTTGCTCATCTTTGGGAAACTTAGAGGCAAATATTATACATATATCAAAAATAATTATACCTTACTCTCTCTGGAGTCTTAAAGGTAAAATCATGGCAGGACTACTGTTAACTGCTTCATGATAAATAATAATAAACATCAAAATTTGGGTTGGAGCAGTAAATGAGATCAATCAATCACAAGTGACATGAATGCATCACATCCTCAAGATAATGCCAAAAATTCCCCATCCAACATCAATACTTGCAACAGAACCAACCAAACTCCAACAATCAAATATCCAATCTAACCCTCAAAATTATAGATTTTCTACAACATAAACTTTCCAAATATGGACAAAATTATTACGCTATAATTTAACACCATCAATACAATTTTTAAATTGAAATTAAACTGCTTCATGACTATATTTATCTTTCATTATTAAAAAAAATACAATAACAGTAACAATCATCATCTAAACATAAGGCCAAAATATTTCCATTTATATAAAAAAAAAAATTAAACACACAAAAATGCTTCTCTTTCTCTAATCTATACATCTCATATCAATATATATACTACACATCTCTCAGGTATGTGGGGTATTTCAAGCCCTAATTACCTTATTTCGAGTCCTAGTTGTTGCGCCAAATGTAATGGAACGTACTTGCTGCATTCCATTTAAATTGAAAAAAGAAGGCCCCAAACAATGGGAAAGCCAAATATAATGGAATGTATCTTTATATATGATCTCAAATGAAAATAAACATATGAACCTTTGTAACAATAATCATTAGTTAACCAAGCCCCTAACTTTGATACACCAAATGTAATGAATAATTAAACAAACATATTATGCTGACTACATTATGGCATCCAAATGTAATGGAACATACTTTTACTCCATTATACAATCATCAGTTAACTGGGACCAACAGTTTATGGTGCCAAATGTAATGGACAATATATCATATAGACATATTATATCTCAAATGTAATGGAACATCAATACATGAAAAGAAAATAATGCTTCAAACATTGGATGATAAACGTAATGGAATATATATAATCTAAATGAATCCAATTGTTGAGAAAACCTAATATAATAAATTGGATAATTTAAATGAAGAAAGACAAAATTATCCCAGTTATATTTAAATAAATTGTTTATATGCCCTTCCAACTAGCTATACATGAAATAAATTTAAAATCATATAGAGCAATGAGATCTATCCTTATAATTTATTTTCAAGATTGATATAACTAACTAATCAAATATATATATATATATATATATATATATATATATATATATATATATATATATATATATATATATATATATATATTGATGTATATATATATATATATATATATATATATATATATCAGAAACAAAGGTAATTCTATTAAATCCAATATACACATCTATTATGTAAATTTATGTATATCTAAACATATCAATGAATAATAATATGTGTAAGTAACTTAAAGACTAAATAATAAGTGAAATACGTAGTTATCCTCTATTAAATTGTGAATTCAATTAATTTCATAATGACTTTGGCACTAAAAGAAAAATAAGAATAAAATATTAATACACTTCCAAATAAATTACAAAGGCATTACTTATAAAACAAATAGTACATCCTTTATTTTTAAATTATGGTTTAATTTTAGGTAATATCAATGTTTTAAATACAAACCCAAATAATAATTATACACATATACTTGCAATAAGTATATATATTAAATAAATAAAGACATATCTGTGCTTAACAAGTAGGTATTAATATAAATACAAATCCATATTTATATTTTTAGATATTTAAAATAATAAAAAAAAAATATTATATACAGCAAATATATATAAATTATTGTTTTGGTATGCATAAGAATCATTATATAAAGTTAAAAAAAAATGGAAATAAATTAATAATAAAACAATTTTTATAATAGACATTTGCGAATATAAATTTACTTATTAAAATATACATAACAACTCATATGCAACCCAAACTTATAAGCCATACTTTAAGATTTTAAATTACTTAAGTGTTAATTTTGACACCTGTTAAACGTTTATTGCTGTTAGAAAACAAGACGCTTGAATTGAATATTTATAAAACGTTATATTTTATAATGAAAAATAAAAATAAACAAAAATATCGATCTCAAAATATATTTATATATCATTTATACATATAAAATTATTTCTACCTTTCAAAGTTCACATGTCCAGTTTTCCTTCAAAAGTCAACTTATTCCATTGTTTTATTTCTTTATGTGTTTAATATTATAATGCATTCTAGTTAAAGTGAAGAAACTCTCACGTTAAAGAAAATTGTCAATTCTTGGATGTATGTATATTTTTATCCTTCTAAAATTTCTTTCCTTGAAAAATAAATAAATAAATTGAAATGTTGAATCCAATATATTAATTCTAGTTACCTCCAGATTATTATTTGATTGACCATTATAGATTCCAGATAGCTATGTCAAATTTCGGCTTCAAACGCGATGAAATTCATGTTTTGAAATTTTCTTAGGTTTTCTTTAAACTGCCTTGGAATAAATGAAAGAAAATGGTGCAGCCCCCTGGCTGCGATATATCTCTATTAGCCTGTCATGATTTATGTATTTACCATAAAAATCTATCTTATTCCAATATTTTGAAGAATGGTAACTTCAAAGAAACGAAGTACAACAAAATTTTATCCTTCAGTTGGTTTTATTACTCTCTTAATAATAATGGCTTCTTCTTGTTTTTTTCTGTTGTTCCACGTGCTAGCAAATGCTGTTTTGAAAACCATTGTTACACATGTTTTATTTTAAACAATTAACATTAAAAAAAAATATCAAGCATATATATAAATATTAAATTGAAAATTTATTTGACAGCTTTAAAAATATATATATACATAAATAATAATATTGCATTTTTTTAATAATCACTGCAAATAAAATAATTTTTTTATATAATCAACAATTTATATGTCTTTATTTAACTTTAATAATTAAATATTCACAGCGATGTACTATTAACATATAAATAAAATAATAACTTCAAACAATAACTATACCTAATAACCATAAACAATAATAATACTTCATATATAAACATCAACTCAAAGAGATTTTTTTAAATAAAAAATGATATTTTTTAAAATATAGATAGACTTATCGATATTTACAATATATATATATATATATATATATCCATTTTCTTCTTTCATATTCTGACCTTGCTAAGATTATTAGAACACAGTATCTTTTTAAAAGCACTCACCCATTGTATCGTTACTCTTATTAGCTTCTCTACTGCTGCAGTTCAATGCACTCAACACATATTACCATGAAAATATTGTATTAAAAATTATAGCTATGGACATGTTTTTATACAGAATATTTACCTACAAAGTTACTTTTTTTAATAATATGCTTAATAACATGTTTATTTATTAATCAATGCTATGTTCAATTAAAACGTTTTTAATAAAGTTTATCTGTATTTGAATTTAAGTAAATGAATTAAAATATCTCTCCAAACTTTGAAAAGCTAACTTTTTCACAATTCTGTGATCTAAGCATTTGCTGCCTGCCTGTTAATTAAGTCATGTTTGTATTTGTATATTAGCATAGCTTCTTTTATTTTTATTTTTTTATTTTTTTCAATTTGCAATATTTTAATGTTCTTGTAATAGAAGTTAAATCATAAATACATGAACTATTATGGTTGTGAAAAACAGATACTGAAATGTTATTATCTACTTTGAAATTTTGATTCGATTTCTGAACTTTTTTTAACAACAGTAAGTGCTCTTTATTTCTTTTTTCCAATGTACATCTCAATTCACCTATATATCCACTGCCACACTTACATATCCATTTATAAATGATACAGTTTTTATTTATAAATGAGGTTTTATCTTCAGAATTATTTATTTTTTTTAATATAGGAGGTGTATAAAATGCAATATCACATATATGTTTATAAATATTCCTTATAAAAAATACTTGATCATTTGAAATATATGATATTGATATCAATAGCCTTTTTGTTAGCAGAAAGATCAATACTATTATTAAAATTTTTATTCTTACATCTTGTATTGAAATCCCTAATAACATGATATATATATATATATATATATATATATATATATATATATATATATATATATATATATATCTTATATATATATATATATATATATATATAAGATTATAATTGTAACCAACATTTAACAATTCATTCGAGTGTATTCCAATATTTTTGCCTTTATCCGATGAATAGTTGTAAAGACTGTGATTTCTAAATAAAAAGGACTTCTAACCTGCCATTTTATGTGATATTGGCACTCTTGATTTATATGGAATATAACCTCATTTTACTATTGGTTTAATGGTCTTACAGTAACCCAGCATACATTGATTTATAGCTATTTTAATATCAAGAAACTAAATGCACATTAGATTTTGATCTGTTTTTTATCCATTTTAAACCATTTAAATTATTTAATTCTTTGAACAACACTTTAATTGTATTTTACCTGCCACATATAACCATAATAATTCATGTATTTATGGTTTTAATTTCAATTACAATAAAGTTAAAATATTGCAAATTGAAAATAATAACAAGGGAAAAATAAAAGAAGCTATGCTAATATACAAATACAAACATGACTTAATTAACAGACAGGCAGCAAATGTTAAGATCACAGAATTATGGGAAAGTTAGCCTTTCAAAGTGTTAGTTGACAAAGACTACGAGGATAGTTGAAAGCAATCTTAAGTGGATAAAATTTTTTAAAGTATTCAGTCCCCCCATTCTATTATCTTCACATAATAAATACAACTTTCCTTTCTATTCTAAATTTAATTAAAATTATACCAAGTAAATTAGAGTTTCATTTGCCTCTCAGCTTATTTGTATTGTTTTCACTTTGTGATTATCTATCTATAAAATTCCATTTTTATATTTTAACCCTCTATTTTTCTGATATATTTATTTGTTCTCACTTGCTTTAAGATTTCAACTTTTTCTTTAATATTAAAGCATTACTATTTATCAGAATATAATAAATTTGAACTCATTTATATATATTTTTGTTTAGAAATTAAATAAATTTTAAAAAATCACATTTAATTTTTTAATTATTTTTAATATTAGATTTTAGTCTAAACAAAGCACTGACATATCAGCAAATTTCAGGCAGGGCATATTCAATTTGCAAAATGAATCAAATCTGCATTGTTTGATGTTTCTTTTAAAAATCTGAACAAATTATTTTTAATATCTAATAAATCTATCAATTTATGCTTTAAAAGTTTACATTTTTTTTGGTAATTTTTACTTTATCACTAAATATTATAACTGATAAAATTTCTAGACAGTTGTATTTCCTGTGATATTAATCTCTATGGTAATGTTACACAGAACATATTCTTTTGTATTTAAAAATAAAACATTTCTGTAAAAAATAATCATGTAATAATATATATATATATATATATATATATATATATATATATATATACAATTACAATACAAAAATAATCATATATTTTCCAAAAAATCAAGTTTTTAGACCATCATAATATTTTCTGGAAGTAATGTCATAAAATTCAAGATTGATAAATATACATTGACTAGGCATCAATGTGTGGTTTCAGATACTTTAAAATTTCTGATTATTTGATTATCCTAATCTTTTGAATTTTTTTGAAATGAAAATATATATATATATATATATATATATATATATATATATATATATATATATATAGTGAACTTTAAAGCTGTAAAAAATAATGATAGCAAAATTTTTTAATAGAGAGTGGAAAGTGCAAAATAAATTTTTGGATTCCTCAAGTATGGGTTCCCACACCTGAAAGAAAGCATTGATTAATATAATTTGCCCTTAATAATAGATGGTATATTGAACATTTTAAATTTTCACTGGTAATCATAAGACAATGCATTTTTAAAATTAAAAAGATATATTAGGTGGAATGCTTGCAATGATTTTACTTGAAGAAAAAAAAACATTGTAGATAATCATTCTGAAGAGTGAAGATGGACAAATTTAAAGAGACATCATTTTACCTATTGAAATACTTTAGCATTGTTATTAACTGAAGTTTTATGTCTGCTTAAATATATTTACAATAAACAGTTGCAATGAGTACACAAAACATTATATGCAAATACTTAGCACTATAAATTTATAAGACAGTCTTAAACATCAGACACAAGATGGCTGCAAGCATAGTTGCAGCCTGAACAAATGTATATAAAATAATAAAAGGATCGGTCTGTGCAAGTGTATTCTCTCTTTTGCTTATGCGTGTAATATATTTTAAAGAAAAAAAGGTAAATGGTGATGATACGCTTTATAAATGTACAATTGCACACACCAGATTGAAATGTATATTTTTTGTTCTATAAATATCTTATTTTTGATATGGTGGATGGTATATAAATTTATACTTGGAAACTTAAATGTAGTTGTAAGTGGTCCAGCAGGTAAACATGTTTTATTTTATATTGTCAAACTTTTATGTATTTCTTTTGTTGCATGTTGAATGCATATTTTTTTTTACGAAAATATAAACACAATTTTAACTTTTATAACATATACATTTTATTCTTTATATATATATATATATATTGAAACAGACAGATCGGAGAACCGATCTTCGTTTCAGGTGTTTTCATGTACGGTAATTCAAACTACTGTTCGCCCGCAGTGAGGTTTTGTCTATTTCAAATTATAATAAAATTTAGTTATGTATTTTATAGTTATAAATAAATATGTAAAGATCCCGTATATAAATGTCACAAACCATGAAATAATATTTGTGTGTGCGTGGTTTGTGAATTTGTATCATTTAATTTAAAGTTTCAGTGCGGGCGTATTTGTTTAAATTATAGTTTTTTTAAAATTGTATAAAGTCGTTTAAAAATACTGATCAAAAGTCACATTCCTTTGATCAGTGTTTTAATTAAAATCTAATTGCACAAATGTACAAAGCAATTAAGTTGTATTCAAAATTAGTAAGGAATTTTTATATGTAATTACTATGTCAATTTGAAAATAACGTATTAAATTAAAAGATTGCTAAAACAGATAAATTGATTGTTGGTCAAGCTGGAAAGGAGGCGGAGCCTAAAATAAAAACAAGTCGGAAAGGTCAGCAGTGGCTATTTTACAGAAAAACTTTCATTCTAACTTTTGTCGTGTTCGAGAGAGGTAGCACAGCAGTTGAGAATAGTTCAAATATCTTATTAAGAAGTTCACCGGTAAGCCAAAATGTTGATGGGCTAAGTGCCAGGAGCTGGTCTCTGCCCTGCCAATATGGATCTTCGTGCCGCTGTCTGATCATGTTTCACGTAACTCACAATTTCCAACTTCCAATCTCAAAATTAACTATGCCTTGCAAATAACTTTCAAAATGCGCGCCTACGTTCGTCACAAGCCAAGCAGGATGAAGAAAGAAGAGTAACTGTGTTACACGAACTTTAACTTTCTTCCGTGCTTAATGTTATCAATCAAGTAAATCATATGTAAGTTTTTATATCATTTATAATGCTTTTGTTTAACCTGTCAGTAAATTTTCTTTTCTTTTAAATCCTCCGCTCTAGTCTTTAGAAATAATTTATAACATTTGTAATTAATAGTAATAATAATTTAAATGAATGCATTTATATTTTTTTATGTTGCTTATTCCCTAAACAAACGATGCCAATAGTAACATTTCCCAACTCCGTGTAAAACTAGTGTACCGTAATGATCAAAGTATTTTAAAAGTAATTTCGTTTTTAACTTAAATATTCTTTCATATTCCGAGTTGGTAAATGTTAAATCACTTTATTATTTTATGTTAAGTTGTCATATCATTGCAATCTAAGGTTTAATCTCAAATATATAAAATGGTTTCACAGTGTTATATTAATGTCACGAGAAATAACTCTTTGTATAAAATGATACTATCGCTACCGCCTGTCAACCTGAAGGGTCCGGAGTTTCAGAGTAAAATTAACTAATTATTGTTTTCACCGTCAGTTTAATCCCGCTATGTTTTATTGGGATATGGACCTCAGCCTGTGGCGTAGAAACAGACAAATAGATTCCAGGTTTTATATAATTTCTTTTAAAAATCCACTTCAAGTTCTCGTCCGTGATGTCTGTGGCAATGCCTTCCCTTCGCTGAAGTTAGCATCTCGCCATTCTACCATAGGGGAATGAAAGCAGTTTTCTTTCCCGGTAATCTCTTGGATCACCGGGGTTCGAAATGACCCCGGCTGGTTGTCGTGTCCCGGAGCTACTTGGGGGCATTAAGCCTTGTCAAAGTACAAGCCGCCCGGTATTCCGTTAATGCACCGCAATTGATTACTGTAGGGCTCTTGAATCCAGGCAACCACCAGTACATCTATCCTTTATGTCATATTTATATAAAACCACCTCCAACTGTTCGTCTACGTAACGGCTCGAGCCTATTCAAATAAAATAAGTTAATAAAAATTCTTTAGATAAATATGTTTTCAATGCTAAAATACTCTGATTCTCTTAACCATCCATCAAATATTTAATTACACAGCTATTGGCATGAGTTTGTTCACCAACTAAATGAAACGTTTACTAAAGACTAGTAGCCAAATACAAGAGGATTTATGAAGTCTTACCGTACTGTATAACACTATATTTATCTGCTGTCTATTTTTATTATATAACACTATATTTATATGCTTTCTATTTGTCTCATTTAACACTATATTTATATGCTTTATATTTTGCTTATTAAACACTTTATTTAATCTAAATTTTTGTGTCCTCCACCTTATTACTCTCTAAGTCTATTTAGCCACTTACTGTCTGTATTGGCAACTTAAATATATACGTCACATAAATGACCGTCCCAGTATCTATAGTCTAATAAATCTATTTATCATTAACTGTAAGAATTTAGTCTATGTTCTGAGCTGAGCTAGAAAAGGGATAACCCCGTGCTGTTATAAAGTCATCATCGGTTAGTCATACCGGGGTTTGGGTTTGAATTCAGTTGGCGTTTTGGAACTAATTCCTAAACGTGGGCTGGGTTTGAACTCAGGTACTGTGTATGAGTAAGCGTGGTGGATTTATACCGGTACAATATATATATATAAATTTAGTTTTCATTACTGCAGGCAAGTCAGTGGTCTCTTTCTTTTATTATATATAATGCTTCAAAGAAAAATGTAAAAACGCATTAGTGATCACTCGGCTTGACACCTGTGGAATGGCAATTAATTAAAGAAATATGGGATATGAATTTAAACCACTAATGGTCCGAGAAATTCTCAAATTGATTTCAAAGGTAAAAGACTTTGTATGTTTTTTAATTAAACTGAATAAAACAAAAAAAAAAATAAGAATAGCTAAAAATAAGTTCAGCTATGTCTATTGTTTAAACTCAAGCAATTAAAAAGAAATGATAGTAATTGATAAAAAATTTAAAGCAATAGCTTGTAGAAGGGTACCCTGTAATGGGGGAAGGAGGGATATAAAAATGCTGATCAGGTGAGATTGGGGATATATTTTTGTTTTCTGAGGAGTCCTGGCCATGAAGAAATAGGAGATTAATCTAATTCATTCAGGCCAAGCAGAAAGTTTTGATAAATAATTTAGTGAAGAGAGTAATAATCAGCAGTAGTTCTGGCTAAGCAAAGAAATTGAAAGAGAGTTCATAATCCATAGTTCTGGACAAGGACAGGAAATAGAATGAGTGGTAGCAAACTGATGTTATATAAAATCTGAAAAAATAAAATTGCAGGCAGTAATTTAGAATGGATATATAAATGTAACAAGGAAAGACAAAGCAGAAGAAAAGAGATATGAATGAGAGAAACTTCCAAAATTTTTAAACCAAAAAGTAAGATAATAATTTCGGTGATATCAACAACTTTAACTGGAACATTCTTGTATTAGAGCACAAAAGAAGTAAAAACATGGCATGGAAGTATCAAAGAAAGCAGCTGAAATCTAAATCAAATCTAAATTGAAGCTTAATATCACTGGATGAATGGAATGAATATTTATTTGTACCATACAAACAATTATGGGTTAGAGGACCCAATTCGGTACATTTGCACAGCTCAAATCTGATGTAGCCACCAAAGTATGTGACTGTCCACTCCTATAAAGTATAGCTTTTCAAGAACAATTTTGCCAACCCTCCATGGAAGCCATGCCAACAGTCATCTGCTTAGCAGATTATATGTCTCTTTCAGAAGCCCTTAGGCCAGAAAAGATTAAAGCCTTCGAGAAGTAAAGTCATTTATATATTTTTTGTTTGTTTTTTATTCTATTTAGTCTTTATTGTTGTCAAGTTAACCACTGAATTATATAATCATTTGTATATATTTTATTAGTAATTTTAGTTTAATTGTGTATATGATTCATTGGAATATTTAACTCATAAATGTAAATTTTAATATTTCACAAATAACTTAACCCAGGGACATTCAGAGAAGTAGACTTACTCTTACATATATATATATATTGTAACGATATATAAATATGTCGTTACATTAATTTAAAATAAAAACTTAAAAGTTCGCAAATAAAAGTAAAAAACTAAACACTAAAATTAAAACATTGTTAAACGTGTATACATTCGCACAGATGTTAAACTTTAAAAATAGTTTTTTTTCATAAACAAAAAAAAAAAGGTATTTGAATGTATTTTTTTTAAATAAAAAAAATACAAGATTGAAATATAAAAATATTTTAATAAAAAAATAACGTAAGATAAAATAAAAACAGGTATTAATTAATTCCTGTAATCTATAAAAGGAAATGATTGTTTATTAATTATCTAAAAGCTGTTTAATTAAAAAAGTCAGATGGAAAGTTAGATAAGAGAAGAAAGAGATTTTAGCTTGACAAATGGAAGCACTAAGCCTTGGCCCGGACCATAACGAAAAAACAGATTAGTGACGTTTTGTTCAGTGAATCCTTGTGGATAATATAAAAAGGAGAAATATTGAGTATTGGGCAGTTCCAGCTGTTTGTTTTGAGAGTGGTGATAGAGACGCAATATCACACACTCTCTCTATTTTAAAAAATGAACTGATTGTGATACCGAAAGGAACCAGCTAATGCTACCTCCGGAACATCTGACCGGGTTTCAAACAAGGACTCCGTGGAAAAACAAGAACCTGGACTCTTCTTCCGTAAGCTGTTAACAATGAACTTAAAAATTTCTTAAAATCAATCAAGAACTTTCGTCAAGTTGAACAAATTAATAAACAAGCCGACTTATTTAAAATGGACTCTTATCTGACTTTTTGTCTGACTTTTTAATTAAACAGCTTGTCGTTACAATATATATATATATATG
>JAQFVV010002187.1:0-32671 GCA_028023455.1 Epiperipatus broadwayi | reverse complement strand
TTTGCTGAGAGATTTGCCTAAAAGAAGTCTAAAGAAGTATACAAGAAGGTCCCCGTTTATCGATATGAATCTTTGTTCGATAACATATTATTCAACAAGGGAAAGGTGTAATAGTGAATACAGGAGCTCTGAACGTTATATTCTTTTAGAAGAAAAGGGAAATTATAAATTTATTAAATGCACATTGATTACATAAGTAATATTTACTGAGGCTATAACCTCGATAATATATGATAGTAGGGCTCCCATATCGTAAGCTTGTGGTTAAAATACCTGTAGAGGTCCCTACTATCACATTTTATACGCATATTATCAAGGTTATAGCCTCAAGAAAAGGGAAAAATTATTTATTTGGGTAAGCCTACCAATTTTAGTCATTGTAATCTTGGGATTAAGATTCAAACTTATATAATTTTTTTAGTATTAATTTGTTGTTGTTGTTGTTTGGTTAATTTTTTTAATGTATGACCCAGTTATTTTCATATGTGTGCTTTTGTTGTGTCATTGAAATAGATACATATATTCTGATTATCATTATTCATAAATTTTTTTATACAAAAAATATGTATATTCCAACATTTTTTTAAATTTTAAATTTGTGGTCAACATTAAAAGATCTCTATATAGCAAGCTAATTGACAACATGAATATATATGCCATTAAATACAATCGTTTTTAAATGCTGCTATATATTGTATGGTATAATTAATACATATGGTATTTAATAGTGTTGTAGATTTATGGTACACATTGAAATGTTTGGAAATATATATAATGGATATGAGATTCTCATTAGAAGCAGGATGTTCAAACTACTTAGAAATTATAAATTAACCCTTTAAATTTAATTAAAAGCATATAAGATTATAACAGCTCAAATTAGAAAGTGTTTTACTATAAGTTTAAATATTTACTTACATTTAAAACAAGTTGTAAGATAAGTCAAATGACAGAGAGTGATGACTCCTCCCCCCAAAAAAATAAACATCAACGCATTATTTTAATTAGCATGATAATTTTCTTGTATTAAAGAATAAAAATTTAATTATTTATCTAAGATAAAATTTTATTAAAAATGTAATTATTTACAACCGAAGAAATAATGTTCCACACAACCTAATATAAAATTCTGAAAGGATTAATTGTTTGGTTAATTCATCTACAAATAAATATTCTATAAGCTTTATTATTTTATACAACACATTTATCCACAATTTATATTTACAAATCACACAATTATCCATATCTGTATGGACTTGTCATTAGTCCTAAATTTTTTAATTCCCTATCAGGTGGTGTTTGAATATCTTGCCTGGATATGTTCTTTTCAGCTTTACAAAATAAAAAAACAAGCATCATTGTTTTCTCTATGTTCATTTATATCAATTATTCAGAGACTTATCATTATATCTATCCCCATCTTGCTTTTGTATATCCATGTAGCTATTTACATCTGGTACCGATATATTAGTATATGTATCCATACCATGCATTTGCATTTCTGTACATCTATGTATATTTTGCCTTGGAATGTCTTTATCAACTTCACAAACTAAAAAAAAGCATAAATGAAATAAACATAAATATTTAATTCAAGTGATTAAATCAATAAAGCATTTTTAAAAATATATCACCTATGCTTTATAGAAAACTGTATATTTACATATTTAATATCATCAAAATTGGAAAAGAATAAATATCTTTATGCTGTTCTTCCATAAAATAATATTCAGAAAATAATAAATTCTTTATAGCACTTTTATAAATATTAAATTTTTTTAATATACACAAAAAGCCTTTTTCAGCACCTGATTTGGTACCCTTTTCAAATGTTAATAATCTATTACATTAATGAACTATTTCAGACATAAAACCATCTAGTGTTCAATAATGAAATTAAAACAAAGAATAACAATATAAATCATAAAAGAAAATCTAAACCTGCATATATAAATCCATAATCCAAAACATTAAATAAAAAAATTACATGCAATTTTTACAATTACACATATATATATATATATATAAAACAAAAACAAGTTTTAATCACATTAAAACCTGCTGACGCTTGTATTTATGATCAACAGATGGCGTTTTTACCAAAAACACGATCAAGCGTTTGTTTACATAAACGATCAAAGAGTCAGAATTAACTATCTCTTTCGTTTTAGCCCACTTTCAGATCAGCTGATTTCAAGCTATTTTGCTGTCATCAGTGAAAGACAGAGCCAAGAAACTAGATCTAAAAACTGACTCCAAGTGTTTTTGCACAGAGTTTCTATCAGCTTGCAAGCATGAAATTTTTCTGACCGATAAAGTCTTCAAATTCAGCCAAACAAGCTAGATAGCTACATGGGTCTGATCTCAGTTCAGCTTCTCCACATAGTCAAAGCCTCTGCAATCTATATCATTGCGGAAACCTTTAAAGGTAGATTTATGAAAAACAAAAACAAGTTTTAATCACGTTAAAACCTGCTGCCGCTTGTTTGGCTGAATTTGAAGACTTTATCGGTCAGAAAAATTTCATGCTTGCAAGCTGATAGAAACTCTGTGCATAAACACTTGGAGTCAGTTTTTAGATCTAGTTTCTTGGCTCTGTCTTTCACTGATGACAGCAAAATAGCTTGAAATCAGCTGATCTGAAAGTGGGCTAAAACGAAAGAGATAGTTAATTCTGACTCTTTGATCGTTTATGTAAACAAACGCTTGATCGTGTTTTTGGTAAAAACGCCATCTGTTGATCATAAATACAAGCGTCAGCAGGTTTTAACGTGATTAAAACTTGTTTTTGTTTTTCATAAATCTACCTTTAAAGGTTTTCGCAATGATATAGATTGCAGAGGCTTTGACTATGTGGAGAAGCTGAACTGATATCAGACCCATGTAGCTATCTAGCTTGTTTGGCTGAATTTGAAGACTTTATCGGTCAGAAAAGTTTCATGCTTGCAAGCTGATAGAAACTCTGTGCATAAACACTTGGAGTCAGTTTTTAGATCTAGTTTCTTGGCTCTGTCTTTCACTGATGACAGCCAAATAGCTTAAAATCAGCTGATCTGAAAGTGGGCTAAAACGAAAGAGATAGTTAATTCTGACTCTTTGATCGTTTATGTAAACAAACGCTTGATCGTGTTTTTGGTAAAAACGCCATCTGTTGATCATATATATATATATAAAATTAAGAGCGTGCTAATAGCTCTAAACAAGCTTTTTTATTTATTTATGATAAATGCTACTACAAGAGAAGACATTCAAATCATTTTTATCTTGGATTGTCCCCATCCCCAGACCGGTTTCGACCTATGGGTCTCTTCAGTGAGGAGTTGGGACATTAGATTTAAAAAACCAACTCAAGCAAAGCATTTACCTAAAAGTTAATTGTTAGAAGAAGATCTGAAACTTTTAGACATTTACATGTCTTTAAAGTCAGCTCTCCAACTGAAAAAATCATATGGGCCTGAACTTAATTCAGATACTCCATATATTAGTAGGCTTAGCCATTTATTTTAGCCAAAGCCACAACAGCAAAATAATAATAGTAATAATAACAAGTCAGATGTCACATGACTTATATATAGCTTGCACTTACAAATATGTAAAATTAAGAGCGTGCTAATAGCTCTAAACAAGCTTTTTTTATTTACGATAAATGCTACTACAAGAGAAGACATTCAAATCATTTTTATCTTGGATTGTCCCCATCCCCAGACCGGTTTTGACCTATGGGTCTCTTCAGTGAGGAGTTGGGACATTAGATTTAAAAAACCAACTCAAGCAAAGCATTTATCTAAAAGTTAATTGTTAGAAGATCTGAAACTTTTAGACATCTACATGTCTTTAAAGTCAGCTCTGTAACTGAAAAAATCATATGGGCCTGAACTTAATTCAGATACTCCATATATTAGTAGGCTTAGCCATTTATTTTAGCCAAAGCCACAACAGCAAAATAATAATAGTAATAATAACAAGTCAGATTTCACATGACTTATATATAGCTTGCACTTACAATAGGTCGAAACCAGTCTGGGGATGGGGACAATCCAAGATAAAAATGATTTGAATGTCTTCTCTTGTAGTAGCATTTATCATAAATAAAAAAAGCTTGTTTAGAGCTATTAGCACGCTCTTAATTTTACATATTTATAAGTGCAAGCTATATATAAGTCATGTGACATCTGACTTGTTATTATTACTATTATTATACAAAATTAATAAAGCGTATGCCACACTTGAATGAGAAGCTATAAAGATACATAGAAATTATTACACGCTAAGCACTTTTGAGGTCTTTTGTTATTTTGCTGTTGTGGCTTTGGCAAAAGTAAATGGCTAAGCCTACTAATATATGGAGTATCTGAATTAAGTTCAGGCCCATATGATTTTTTCAGTTGGAGAGCTGACTTTAAAGACATGTAGATGTTTAAAAGTTTCAGATCTTCTTCTAACAATTAACTTTTAGATAAATGCTTTGCTTGAGTTGGTTTTTTAAATCTAATGTCCCAACTCCTCACTGAAGAGACCCATAGGTCGAAACTGGTCTGGGGATGGGGACAATCCAAGATAAAAATGATTTGAATGTCTTCTCTTGTAGTAGCATTTATCATAAATTAAAAAAAAGCTTATTTAGAGCTATTAGCACGCTCTTAATTTTACATATTTGTAAGTGCAAGCTATATATAAGTCATGTGACATCTGACTTGTTATTATTAATATATATATATATATTCTAATCTTGCCGTTTGTATACTCACTTCCGGGCAATATAATAATAAATAAAAATGGCTTAGCTCACTTAATGATTACATTTGGTTAAATGCAAATAATTGATAAATAAAATATCCTGCATTAAAATTAAAACATTCTACTATCAAAATAATGAAAAGGTTTAGTTTTATAAAATAAACAAATAAATATTTATTATTTCATGAGACTTGGAAGTGAAAATACAGATGACAAAAAAGATTACATTGAGCCAATATCCCATAGGATACTACCTCAATGGCATAAGAACACTATCCCCCCTATTTATATCTCAAATAAATAAATTTATAGTATTCTTACAACTTTAATAAATCCTACTCATTAATGGTTGATTCCAATTTGGGGTTCACTGTTTGGAAAAATTGATTGGAACTATAAAACATAGACTCTAATTTTGGTGTTAAATATGTAATATATTTTAAAGAGAAAATAACCATATTATTCTGCTTTTATAAAGGCAACGTTTCATATTTTAATACAAAATTTAATAAATAAAATGTTACACAAAAAAGCTTGTTAATCACTTGTACATGTCTATATTAATTATGTTTCCTGTCACAAAGGCAATTAATGTAATCTTTTATCAACACAGGTTAGTAGATTTCGATTGTTCTCCATCTTTTTAGCTCAATTTGTTTTCAATTTAATCTATATTATCTCTTATATCAAGAAAATGTATAATGATGATGATAATAATTTTGTGGCATTAATTTTTCATCAAGTTTCAGCTACTGGGTTTTTTTATTGTTAAAAAGATTTTTCATGTACATATATGCACGAATAGGAGAATAAAGGTAAAGTATAAATTATTTTTAAATCTATTTCTTTTTATGGGATAATTATTCATTGTTTTTTATTTTATTTGAAATGCATTTTACTTATCATCTTCCTTTTTTAATTCTTGAATAAATCATTATCATCGCAATTTCTTTAAATTCAGTCATAGTTGAAATCATCGAAAATTCTTCGAGTGACATTTTTATAAATGGATTTTAAAAGTAAATATGACTAATCTATTTCTATGACTAATTGTAGGATCTTATTTATATTGTAGTCCCAAATATTCAGTGATAAAAATACTCTATAACAAAATATTTGACATATTTCACAGTCACTAATTATTTTTATTTTAGAAACCCTTTTTAAAAATACAGCAAAAACAAAGACAAAATTAAAATATTTCAAAAATAAACACCTCTGTGAAAATTATTTTATAAAGTAATGCATTACAAAAAGCTCTGCAAAGATTGCAGTTTCCTGATTGCTACCTTCTTCCTTTTCTAATGATGATATAATAGACATAACGTATATTTTATAGTAAATGATTTTATTTATCATGCATTAAAAAATAAAAAATAATTGTTTCCTCAACTACAATTGAGATTTTTAGATTGAAATTGTGAGGTGGGCCACAGAGGGATGGAGTTAATTCTTGTCTGGACCCCCATACTTTTATTTTAAGTTCAGTCTAAAAATTCCAACTGTGATTGAAGAAACAATTCTTTTTTTTTGGTTTTTAGAGCATGATAAATGAAAGCATTTATTATAAAACAGTTTTCATTTATTATTTTTTATTTTGGAGTATTCAGACACTTTACAATTACCTCTTTGTTAGCAATCTGTCTTTATATAAATTCAATTTTAAATGAAATATTTATTTCTTACTGTAATATATATCTAAACTCTAAATTTCAAGTTTTATTCATAAAAAATATTGCAGAAAGTATTTTAAGTCATTTGACATATATAAGACATATTTTGCGGGTTCATCCATGTTAAAAAATTTAAATATTGATATACCGATGCTTCAACTTGGTCACATAAGTCATCCACTGGGTGATAAAAGGTAGAAAGATGGTTGTAGAAGCCCTACAATCACCTATTTAAAAAAAAACATTAAAGTTACACCAATAGAAAAAATGTTAAATTAAGAATGTTTTTTAAAAAAAATCTTTTCAAATAGGAGGAAGTTTGCATGTATCATCTCACTTATTTTGCACTGGTTGAAATTATCACATCTGGATATAATCCTGGTACTAGAAAAATCAATTTTATGACCTGAATCTATAGTATGGTGTGAGAATGCTGATGATAATAAGTGTTGTTTAATTGCATTAGCATACTCATCATCATCGTTGCATACTCATTGTACACCAAACACCGCAAATCCCTAATAAATTTACTATTCTACTCACCACAAATACATTTTCAAATCGAAGCAGTATTAGAGCCAGGGCCATTCTCCAATCACTGCACACTAATAATAAACCTTGATGCAGCCAATGGACTTAAATCAATGAAAAACAATACAATTAGAATGATTACAAAAGAAAACTTGACAGAAGCAATTTCATTGGAAGCTTACATTTACTTTCATAAAATTCAAATCTTATCAAAACCAACAGAACAAGCCTGGTTGGCCTAATTGAAATTCTGAAATCAGTAATAGTTTACCACACTAGAAGAAGAAAAAGCCCAATAACACACATGAATGAACTAGACTTTAAGCAACCAAATTAAAGCCCATGCAACAAGAACAAACAACTTATATCAATCTAAAAATGCAATACAAAATTAAACAAAAAGCTATTGCTGCATACATTTCCATAAAGCATTCCAAAATTCACCTGCCAAGTCAACACTTTTGGACCAAAGGTTATCTAAAATGGGCACTGGGAGCTGAAAGAAAACAGCACATCCCATCCTCACTCAACATAAATGGCACATCATTTGTAGGAATACCCTTGCTTAAAAAACCATGATACATTTGCAACAAAAGCTGCAGGACAAAAAAGAAAAACAAAAAAAATGAGACTTCAAAGAACAGCAAGATTATGGAATTACCAAAGTGATGCTGATGGCAAAACTAAAGTCAATGCCAGACTGCACTCACCCCAGCCTACATAAGATTCCATGATTCCTCCTAGACCTAATAAGCTACTTTGCCATACCAATAATGCACACTATGCTAACTCACCTTGCAAAAAAAAAGAACAATACCAAACTTTGACTCTGATTTTGACTATTTATAGTCTTTGCCTTAAGTCTTATGCAGTGTATATTGCTAAGACTACCAATATAAGGTATGGCTGAAGATCTTAAAGCCACATATAGCTATTTGAGTTGGATAGTGGGATTTGAAGACATGTAGATGTCTGAAAATTTCAGATTTTTCACTCAATAGATAACTTTTAGATAAATGCTGACTTTGGGTTGGTATTTTTAGATCTAGTGTCTGAAGCTACCCTAGTGCCTCTCTGCAGAGTGCCAATGCACAAAACCATGGTCAGAGGTTTGGGGGGAGGGCTTCCTGACAGAGATATTTTAAATGCTTTCTCTGGCTAAGCATTTATCACAAAGCTTGTTGAGCAATTGGCAATGCTCATTGTTTTAAAAAAATTATATTTATTTCAAATAATGCCAATTCTTTTTATTATTTTTTTGTTCAGTTTTTCACAATTATACCTTCAACAATTTTTTTAAAAAAAAAAACGCTGTCAAGTTTCGCAGATCATTCAAATTATAGAATTCTATTTTAATATGGGTTATATTTTTCTGTATAAAATCGATTATCAAAATGTGACGTGTTTGGAAATAAAATAATATGTCTGTAGATTGTTTTTAAATAGCATATATAGGTTTATTACACGTAATTAAAAAAGAATGAAGACAGTTTGCCTATTGTAATGGATCCTTTTCGATAAATAAAACATATAAACATAATTTTATAAGCTTTTAATGGTCTATTTCAGAGATCGGAAATTCCAAATTTTAATTTTTTTTATATATTGTATCATTTTGTTGTTAAATAAACTGCAGTAATCGAATTCACGTAGTTCTTTCGTTCAAAATACTTAATTAAAACTAATACAGTCAAATAACACTTTCCATTTCAAAATTACTAATTCCTGAAAACTAAATAATTGATGATGATGATGATAATAATAATAAAATCTTAATTTAATAAAAAATAGTTAAATGAAAAGGTAATGCTTCAATTAAATTATCTAGTATTTTTAAATATATATTCTCTATTTATTTAGTAATAGGATCAGTCACATTTAATTAATGTAATAGTGTTCTTAAATAAGTGGAAGGGGGCAACTTAATTTAATTCACAGTGATGCATAATCTTTCAATGCTGATGGTTCAGCCCTCAATTTTATATATTCTGAGGAACTATTATTTATGTAAATATATTGAATGTGACAGTTATTTATTTGTTTGTTTTTGATGTAATGAACTTAAAATAAAGATACTCAATAACAATATACTAGAATAAATGGATACATAATTTATAAGATAAGATGTTGTTAGCTTAGAATACTATCAGCTCTACAACTAAAGAATTCTTGGGTTGATTCCAGTTGTTTTAAGAAAAAACTATTCTCTCGAAGAATTGGATGGGTCTATAATGATCCGTTTTTAATAAGATAAAGGAAATGAGTATATGGCCCTGTACTTTAAAAAGCAATACTTCATATTTTAATAGAAAATGTAAAAAATAAACAAAATATTACTCAAGGAATGTATTACAGAACTACATATATAATATTTTTATATTTTCTGCCAAAAAGCAAATGAGATAATTTTTAATCATTGTAGGTTGGTGAGTTGCTTTTGTTTTCCACCTTTTAGCACAATTTGTTCTAAATTTAAGCTCTATAATCTCTTACAACAAGAAAATACATAATGATGATGATAATGAATTATTTTAGGACAGTACTTTTGCAAATTTTTGACCATCACTTTTTATCAAGTTTCTACTAGTTGAATCTATTTTTAAAAACTAGTTGAATCTATTTAAAAAAGACATTGAGAAAGAGGCTTCTATTGTGCGTGCATGAGATGGGGCGGGGGGGGGGGCTATCTAACATTTAATAAATTATTATGATTTATTTTTTCAGCTGAATGCATTTTACTAAATACAGCCCTCTTTTTTTTTTAACCATCATTGTGATTATTTTTAATTCAGTCGTTAATGAAATATTGTTGGTAAAAGATTTGTTAATCGATAATCCTTCAAGTGATAAACGGATTAATTTTTTGTAAATGATTTTTTAAAATTAATATAATTAATAAACTATTTTCATATGGAGTTGTCTCATGGTATTATGGTCAAAAATGTTCTGTTATCAAAATACAATAAAACGTTTGTGGTATTTTGCAGTAGCGTTATTTTATTATAGAAACTCTTTTTAAACATTTAGCAGCCGCAAAGGCAAGAGTAAAGTACTTAAAAAAACACATCTGTTAAAATTACATTTTATATAGTATTGCGTTATAAAAGATAGAGTATATCACAGTCCCCTGGTCGCAATCTTTTGCCTTTTCCAAAGTAACGCCATAAAATTAATTTTTCTCCTATTTGTAATAGTTACATTCATTATGGTCACTTTGATTACAAAAATATATAACATTTTATATAATTCAAAAATGTTTATTCCAATGTGTATTTATAAATAAAACATTATTAAATTTTTTAGTTTTCTTTTCACTTTTGTTAATTTCTAATCGATCTTTTGATGAATAAATACAAATCTCTGTTTTAGAATCTTCAAAGAAAAATTGTGTTAAAAAACCTGTGACAACTAGAAAAAGAAAGACTTTTAATCCAATTATAACAAGAAAAATCCCAAACTATCCCCTAAGTAGCAAAAAAAAGTTTTGTTTTCTTTTTAAATTAGGTTTTAGTTACAAGTTTAACCCTCTTTATGCTAAAATTAATAATTTACAATGATTTCAAATATATGTAAATATTACATTCTAGGGATATATTATAATGGTGTTTCTAGAATTAAAATATAATTAGAATTGAAATTTTTTTTAATTCAATTAAACTTAGGATATTTTTTCTTCAGATTATTGGTTGACAGCTAATCTCAATGATGATACAACATTGTAACAATTATCTTCAATAAGTCACAGTGAAGCAAATCATAGGTAGATTTTGCCGCACCCAGAAGTTCCTTGGCTTTCACCTCACTTCCCCTATCAATAATGAGAGAAGATTTAGAGAGATCTCTGTTAAAAAAATTTGAAAACACCATAAATTCCCTATCCAAGATCTACCTTTGTTTGTTGGAAAAAGTGGCCCTCCTGAATGCCATTATTCTACAAAAGATCATATATTACCTCACTGAGTTTACCATAAATTCCCTATCCAAGATCTACCTTTGTTTGTTGGAAAAAGTGGCCCTCCTGAATGCCATTATTCTACAAAAGATTATATATTACCTCACTGAGTTTACCCCTACTAGCATCTTTATCAGGAAGTTGAAACGATAACCAGAAAATTGTGCTGGGGGGTGAGCTCCTGTCATTAGCCTGAATCTACTCCAAAAGCCCAAATCCCTTAATGGATTTAGAGTTCATTCTATCAAGGTGTTTCTTACATAGTGCATGCATAATATTCTTGTGAAAATTTTCAGACAACCCAGACATGCAAAGTCCTCTTTGCATAGAAAAGGTCAAGCCTACAAATAGGCCCCCTTTTAGGAGGAAAGCTTTTGGATTCAGCAACAACTAATGCTGATCCTCAACATAATTAAAACCTCCAGCTCATTATTTCAAGAAAAGATGGCCTACTAAGACTCTCACCTGTTGTCCAATGTTGGACAGTCCAAGACTCAAACCATTCTTTCTGTTGGATTGCCGGCCTTACCTGGTTGACCAAGTTCTTCAAAATGAAACCAAAGTTTGTGGACTTCCTTTTGAAGGTCAATCTTGCGGCCCTGTCCATCGGTATGTTCCTTTGCTTCCAAAGGGATACAAAATAGATCCCTTCTGCCCCTTATGTCAAAAGCATGACAAATCATTGACTCACATCCTTAATCAATGTGAAGTGTGGACTCACCTTCATAACATTGCCCAAATAAAAATGACAATTCCTTATCCATCTCAAGTTCACCCAATTCCCACTATCAAAAAAGGAACATTTGGCTCTATTTGATTAGCTACTCACCTTAACTTCATAATCTGGGCAATTAGATGTCAGGTACTGTTGGAAAAGGACCTGTACTGTTCAATTGACATGGTATTCCTCAGGTTACTGTGGAAATCAATGGACAATGACAAGAAAACTTGTAAGCCATGGTTCGCAGATCAAACCTGGAGCTTAATGAGGTTCTAGTTCAGTTTATAAATTCCATGTCCCCCCAAATATGGACCTTTTTGTCTCACTGGGCAATATGGATTTGATCTTTATTTAGTCTGGCTGAACTTCCAAGACCCCATCTTGCTTTGATCCCTACCATATGATCAGAATGTCTAAACATTTCCACGAATCTGAAACCTTATTTAACAACCTTTTAGAAGGTAAATTCACACATATTATTTTCATTCTGTAACCCTCATAATTTGTTTTCCACTAATAACAGTGTTTTATCAGATCGAGTATAATGTAATTGAGTGTTAACATTCATGTGAATCCTGCTATATTTAATGTAAACCTTCTCATTTCCTTGTTTATATGTATAAATTTTTTTAATCAACCACTGTTTGTAACTCTGATCCAGTGCTTGTTGGATGTCTGATAAAACAATGAATATGGATCAACCTAATGTATTTTCCTTTCTTTGAGTGTGAATAGTTTGTTTTGAAATGAAGTATCTTCAATCACTTCATTACTTAATCATCAGAACATATTTGTTATATAAATTGTTCTTTTTAAAAACTATTGTAGTTTCTTTAAATTACTAATAAATTTATTCTTTTCTCACACTCAGAAAATCTAATATTTATGATTTGTTATTCTTCTTTTAAACAAATTAATCCATCACTAAATAAGCTTGTTCTTTGAGCTCAGTTTAATATTTATATGTATTGCAAATATTATTTTTCCTAGATTTATAAAATCATTGCAATTTTTTCCAAATCCATAATTCAAGCCAATACTTGTTTATTGTTATTATTCTAATTACCAAATTTGTTCTGAATGTACAGTGATATTTCAAACAAATATTTATCCAAGCCTAATATTAACTGCAATTAGCAGGAACCACACAATGATATTCTATCATTATTGATCATGTTTACTTTTTCAGTTAAATAGTATATATTCCCAAATAGTTAATTCTCTATGTGAGTGGCTCTCCAGTGGTCACTTGTAGTTCTTTTGCCTACTTGCCAATTGTGCTGTATTTTTATTTGTATAATGTTTTGGCCAATACTTTCCTCAATTCTATTAAAGTTTCAGTTATATCTGTATGTGAATGTATTATTAATATAAAAACTTGGAATTATGGATAATTATATTTCTGAAAGTATAATCTACATACAGTATTTAACTAATGAAGTATTTTCTAAAAAAAAAACTCATGATAGATTTATTATCTGTTGATTATTATTTTTATTGGTAATTAATAAAAAAAATATTAAATTATAGAAACAAAATTGTGCTTAAGATGTGATATATTAGACTATTTTCATCATTTATAAGAGAATGCTGTATAAAAAAAAATTAAACTTTATTCAAACTTTCTAAGTATAATCAACTTGTTAGTAGTTACACACAAATAGACAATACTGGTTAGTAATTACACAATGTTTTGAGTAGAATTATTATCCACTCTTTTTCAGGTGTTGCTGGCCTATATGGACAGTGACAATTTTCACTTAGAATTTGAACTTGCACCTTTAGATTCTTGAATATTGAATTTAAGGCAAATGCTCTACCAACTGAGATATTCTGTCAAAGGCAACATGTAGTAGAAATTTGATATATTTATATATGAGGATTGGTTCAAATCCTGCAGAGTCCTTCAGTTTTTTTTATTAGCAAGGCTAATTAGTTGTTTTTTTATTTTCTCCTAAAAGCAAGATTAATTAGAGGTCTTCTATACATTGTGTATTGCCACACTGGTTTGACTTATAAAATTATTTATCATCATCATATGAGCAGCTTCCTTAAAAAAATTTCTATGCATTTTTCCTCTTCCCAATTAAGCATATGGTCATTAGTACTTACATGATTTGTATGGTAGACACATCTGTTTTTTCTCTTTTAACCATTAGGTGCTCTTCCAATCGCTGTTCAATGGGGCAACAGGTCTGACCAATGTATTTCCTTCCACATCCACATATTTCATAGATGCAGTTTTTTTTCTTCAGCATTTCCAGTTTAGGCTTAGTAGAAATAAGCATACCTTGAAGGGTGGTATGGCTTTGGAAAGCAGTTCTATTGTTATATTGACTGCAGATTTTCTTTAATTTGTCTGCCATTCCTAGTATGCATGGATACATTACTGTCCCAATAGTTTTTTTGGTGTCCCTTTGTGTTCTTTATTGAAGGTTTTCCTGATGACTGCTGATGGATAACCATTCTTTATAAGCATTTGTTCTATGTGATTTTTTTTCTTTTTCCAAATCACTGGCTTCTGAATAAACCTTTTTTGCTCTGTTCCATAGTGATACAATTCCTTGTTAGTGCTTCTTGTATAATTGGATGTATATGCCAAGTATTTGCCAGTGTGTTGATTTACTATAAACTGTTGTTTTTACTTTGCCCTGATGGAGACTTGTACAAAAACATCCAAGAATGCCAATTTATTGTTCTTGTTTTGATTCCATTGTGAATTTAATTGTAGATTTGTTGTTAATGTGCATCCAGAATGATTGTATTTTTATCTCATGTTGTGGCCATATGACAAATGTATCAACATATTGAAGCCACACTTTAGGTGGAAAAAACAACTAATTAGCCTCACTAATAAAAAAATTGAAGGACTCAGGAGGAATTGCACCAACCCTCACTTATAAATATATCAAATTTCTACTATATATTTTTTTTGACAGAATAGCTCAGTTGGTAGAGCATTTGCCTTAAATTCGATATTCAAAAATCTAAAAGTGCAAGTTCAAATTCTAAGTGAATATTGTCACTGTGTAAATAGGCCAGCAACACCTGAAGAAGAGTGGAAAATAATACTACTCAAAATGTTGTGCAATTACTAACCTGTATTGTTTATTTGTGTTATTACTAACAAGTTGTTTGTATTTGTAAAGTTTAAATAAGGTTTAAAATATTCTATACATTCAACATTCACTCATAAATTATGGAAATAGTCCAATATATTACATCTTATAATATACCATTATTACAAACCTTCAGACAAATAAAATTAGGCTTACTTGTGTCTGCAATAAGTTCATCAAAATATAAGTGATAATTTCTATTACTTTTTAAATTTTGATTTATTATTTAACAGAAATATTTCTTCATATAAATATATTGTAAATATAAATACATATTTTTGTGGCAGACCACAAGTTCATGATAAATTAATTTAAATAATAGTTCTTATTAATAATGAAAATGTTTAATCTCAACTTTTAAGTTTTCTATTCTATTTGGATTAAATTACATAATAAATTAATTTAAATAATAGTTGTTAATAATGTTGAAAATTTTTAATCTCTACTTGAAGTTTTCTATTTTATTTTGATTAATTAATTGACCTTTTCATTAAAAAATTTTTTTTAAAAATTTTCATTGGCCAAGTGAATTAAAGTTTTACAACCTTTGATTGGTCTATTAACAAACTGAGCTGTAAAAATATATTCATCTTTTAATATTATATTCATTTTAGTTTCATTTGTAAAAAGTATATTAATGATTTGTCAGATTATAAAAGTGAATGAAATTTTTTTCAAAAATACATTTCTATTTATAATTATAAAAATATTCGATAGTGGAGGATCTAAAAAGAAAGTTCGTAACAATTAGAAAGTGCTGTGGGCATCATTGATTTCATTCTCAATTTATGTTAGTGTAAAAGTAAAGTAATTTTTTACTAAAATCTTACTATTTTCTAAAATAATTATATTTTCAGCATATTTCACCAAAATACATTATACTATGTAAATAAATGCCAGCAAAATACTCTAAATTATTCATTTCTGATTGAAAATGAAATTAAGAGCTTTGGGCAATAAAAATTGCCAACAGATGTCAAAATTGTTGTTAGTGCTGGCTTCTTTTTCAATTTATGTTCATGTAAAAGTATACAATTTTTTACTAAAATCTTACTATTTTCTAAAATAATTATATTTTCAGCATATTTTATGAAAATCATTTACAATATATACAAACAATAATAAAAAAAACATTCTAAGACATTAATTTTCATTTTCAAAGTCAAAACAGAAGTTAGAGCAATGAAAATTATTGACATACACTCTTCTATCATCTGAAATGTGAACCATCCAATCAGCATTTAGGAAAGCTTGTCATATCCTATTGTTGTAGCTTCTTACATCAATATTATTGATTTTTTACTTGTAACATAATTCTAGAGGGGCAGAATCTTACAGTACATTTTAAGCTTTAAAATAAGCATAAAACACTGCTGTAGCTCAAAAATTGAGTTTCCAATTGACATGAAACCATGACTGTCCCAAAGAGGTTATAAAATTGAGTTTGAAGAATTTTAATTACAATGAATTGATTTTTATTTCCAATTCCATATGTTTTTTTTACTTTATTGAATCTAATTAAATCATTTGTTTTTTTTCCCCTTATACTTTCATCATTCCTCTGAGTGTGTTTCATATGCAAACTTGCAAAAAAAAATTAAAACCCATTAATAATCTTTTTGGTACATATATAAAATTTTATTCTGATCTTATTAACTGTCATCGTTTATAAAGTTTGACATTTGATTGGTTAAAATTAATAGTTTGATTAAATGCTGCCTATGAAGATAAGAGGCAGTTATTTTTACCACCAATTATATGTGACAGATGTGTCAATGGTTTGCTTTTTTCCCAAGTTGTATTCAGTCTTTATTGGTAAATATGTTTATTTTTCTCATTTAAAATGAATTAATTATTAATTCACATTAATTGATGAATTATTTATTCTTTCTACAATTTACTTTTTTGTTGTTTAATTATTATTCAATTTCACAAATTCTAAACAAGAAACAAGAAGATTGCATAAATCGGCAGTTTCTTTAATAGTTTTTGAAAGTTAAACTTACAGTTTTTTTATCTAAATAAAAATATTTCAATATTTTACATGAATTAATAAATTTTACCTAATAAGATTTATAAAATCAATTTTGTCTTGCCTTAAAAATAGGCAAACAGACTATTGTGTAAACCAATGTTGTGCAATACATTTTGCCAATTCCCATATCGATGGCTATATTTCCCCTTGAGTTTTCTTTACTTATGTCTATATATAATCGAACTGTTATTACAGATGCTATAAATTTAAACATTCTGGATAACAGCATATGCCACTTTTGAAAGCATTCCTTTAACTGCATATTATACGTAGGATTTAAATATTGAGACGAACGGGTACACTAGCTTTCAAAAGCGACACTGGTAAACATGTATGCTGCTAAGTTTGTAGCTTTATAATAATAATTGAAATATATACCAGGTAATTTACTCTCCCTTTGTGTTAAATGGTTAAAATCACGAAATTAGAGTAAACTCTATTCAAGCATTTTCCTTTACTACATACTTAGGGAGTACGCGTTACACGCTTTCAAAAACGGTGTGCGCTGTTACCCAAAATGTTTAAATTTATAGCGTCTATAATAACAGTCCAAATTTTATATAAACACAAGAAAATCAAACTCAGAGAAAATATAGCCATCGATATAGTAACTGGCAAAATGCATTGCGCAACATTAGTTATACAGTAATGTGTTAGCCTATTCCTAAGACAAGACAAAATTGATTTTATAAATCTTATTGAGTAAAAGTTATTAATTAACATAAAATGTTGAAAGTTTTTTTTTTTTTTATTTAGAAGAAAAACTATAAAGTTTAACTTTTAAAAACTATTAAAAAGAGTTGAGTTATGCAACCTTCTTGTTTAAAATTTGTGAAATTGACTAATAATTTTTTTTTTTTAAAAAGTAAAGTTTAGAAAGAGTTGTCTAAAAAATGAATAAATCATACATCAATTAATGTGAATTAATAATTAATTCATTTTTCAATTACATGAAAGTTTCTAAACTGAAGGGAAAATTTCCAAAAACGTACTTACCAATAAAGACTAAATATAACTTGAAAAGAAAGTGAACCGTCGATACATCAGTCACATAGAGTTGGCGGTAAAAAATGACTGCAGTCTGATCTTGATAAACAGCATTTAGTGAAATTGTATTAATTTTAACCAATCAAATGCCAGCTTTACAAATGACAATGGAGGTTTAAACCCTATATGTATAAGGAAAGGATTATTTATGGGCTTTAACTTTTTTGCAAATTTGCTTGCGAACACACCCAGAGGAATGACAAAAGTTTAAGGCAAAAAATACAAATGGTTTTATTAAATTCAATAGTAAAAAAAAACTTATGTAATTGGAAATAAGAATCGCTTCATTGTAATTAAAATTCTTCAAACTCAGTTAATAAAAATAAAATAGAAAACTTCAAAGACAAGGTTAAACATTTTCAACATTAATAAAAACTATTGTTTGAATTAATTTATCACGAAATTGTGTTTTGCTAAAAAAAGATGTATTTATATTTACAATATATTCCTATGAAGAAATATTTCCGTTAAATAATAAATCAAAAAAAATTTAAAAAGTAATAGAAATTTATTTTGATGAATTTATTGCAGACACAAATATGCATAATTTTATTTCTATAATTTTTTTATTAATTACTGTAATAAAAATAATAAGCAACAGTTAGTAAATCTATCATGAGTTTTTTAATAGATGTTGCATGGACCCCATTAGTAGATTATACTTTGTGAAATGCTAAGAATATTATCATCCCAAATGTTAAATTAATATTTTTTATATTCATAGTACATAAGTGAAACTTAACTACCTTTAGAGACCTGAACGGCAATTTTGAAATACCAGAAAAAATTTCAGGACATACAATTTTAAATGAAATGTCTAATTTATTACAATAAATAAAAATATATATACATTTTTATAAAGTGCAAATATGAAAGAATGTAATAAAGCTGATAAAGTAGTCATTACCACAAAAAAGTAATTAAAAAAGGGATATTTTTCACATTTTTAAAATCTTTATTTTTACATTGGTTCACAAACTCTCAATTTTGAAAGGTATAACCTAAAATTACAATTTCATAGAGAACTTCATCACATTTGTCATACAATGCAGAAAAAAATAATATATAACATGACATACCTGAGTTACAGTTTGTTGGTGTAATGTGGCAGAAGGTGACAATTTCAGTTTCATTTTTTTTACTAACAAGCCTAAATGTTCAATTTTTGCAAGCAGTTGTTTTTCTAGGCCCTCTATGTGGGATATCTATTAGAAATGCAAGGTTTTAGTATGGATAAAAAAAAAATAACAGTAATAACTTTAGTAAAGTGTAAGTTATGGGGGTAAAAATAATTACTATATTATTGAAAAATCATGGGTGGGGTGAGCTAAATTATGCATTATTTCATGGGAAACCATAATTGCAAAGTATGTGATGAAATAAATTAAAAAATTGTTTCTAAAATAAAATGAATAAAAAACATAGTAAATTCTAAGTTATGGGTGTAAAAAATAATTACAATATTATTGGAATATCATGAGGGTGAGGGTGAGCTAAATTATGCATTATTTCACAGGAGACCATAATAGCAAAGTATGTTTCAAAGTAATTAAAAACTTATCTACAATGGAATGAATAAAAACAGTAAATAAAATAAAATAAATAACCCAAAGGAATTACAAGCAATTATTATATATCAGTGGGAGATGATGATGATGACTGTTGATTCAGCATTGGGAGGCATTGTAAATTATTTAGAATACCAAAAAATTGATCTCAGGTCATAACTCTAGCAAGTACCGGTTGATGCAAATATTCATTTTTAGACCAAATAAATTTTAATTTTGGTATGTGTGATATAGTACAAACATGAATAACCATACCAAAAAATGCATTCAACTCAGCGGGTGACAGATAAATCCACTTCGGTAATGCCTTCCACTCTGAAGCATACCTATTGCTTTCAGTGCAAATATATAATTTCCTATCAAAAAATAAATGAAATAGATCAGGAATTGAATACTCACGGGTAATGGGGAAATACAACGAAACCTCAGAATCAAACACATCAACAGAAAAGACTTTGTCAGAATCAATCAAAATTACATTCAGCGGCGAAAGAAGCCATATGTCCGGATAAATTTTTTATATGTTGATAAAATCTAGAAAGAAAAAAAATTTATAAAATTTTAATAACGTACTTTACAAAAATTGCTATAAAAAATCTAATTTTCATTGCACAGAAAAAAATTTTAGACGTACAAAAAGATAGAAAAATGGTGAAGAGAAAGAAAAAAGACACGTAACTGTGACATATATGGTTTGCACGCTATTGTGGTCAAAATTGCAAACTTTTTTTTTGCATAAATCTGCACACTTTGGTCTCAAAGGGTAAGGAATGATAACTTTTGTTTCACCAGCTTTGTAATATTGAACATTCGGTGGAAAATACAGGCTCAATTTCGACAAAATAAAAATAAAATATGCCATGTTGGTTTAGTCCGTTTGTCTATTCCTAAAATATAAAATTCATTTCTTAAATTCTATTCGAGAAAATGAATTTGATATCTTGTAAAGAAGTATTAAAGACACAAAAGGCTGCTCCACTCTATATAAAACAAAATTGACTTTATAAATTTTATTTAAAAAAATTAATTAATTAATGTAAAAGTATTGAAATATTTTGAGTTTGTTTTCTTAATTTAGAAAAAAAATACCTGTAACGTTTAACTTTTAAGTACTATGAAAAATGGAAAGCTATGCAAATTGCTAGTTACAATTGAAAAATAATTAAAATATGTATATTGTAATGGAATGCCCAGTTGTCCTAATGGTTGGGCAGTAAATGTAATGGAATGTGATATACGTATGAAAAAAAAATGAAATTGCTTTATTCATTATGAGCTAATTGAAATGGACAATTCACTTCCATTATAACATATCTCAGTTTTGATTTATTTTTCTTAAAGTATATGTGTAACAAAATATAAACTAGCTCAATCAATGAATTTAAAGTGGGTTGTGATACTAAGCCTTTATTTGAACAACTGACAGGTTTGGGCAGCAATTGTTGATAAACTACATCCATGCATCAGAAGTTATATTACGCATGCATGAATGTCGTTTAATTATTACTTATATTGTTTCTCTGACTAGCTATTTGCAAAATATACCTGGATACCAAAGAGCAATAACAAAGACCTAATAAATGGTTTACTCTCAGGGTTAGTTTAATTAATGATTTGATCATTTACCAAAATATAAGTTGGAAGCAAAAGGAATTTTGTTGAATCCAACCTATATTTACAAACAAAGATTACATGACTTAATATTCCAGTTAATGGTGGCTTAAATGAATGATTAACAAAACACAATATTATCATTTAATTGATTGTAAATCTACCAAATTAACTAATGACTTCTGCACTGAAAAGAGAAATAAAGATATTAATAAAATTTAAATAAAAACACCAAGTCATTTCTTCTAAAACAAATGATATATGCTTTATTTTAAATTGTGGTTAAATCTTTTCAAACAGCAATAAATATATTGTAACGATATATAAATATGTCGTTACATTAATTTAAAATAAAAACTTAATAAAAGTTCGCAAATAAAAGTAAAAAACTAAACGCTAAAATTAAAATATTGTTAAATGTATATATTCGCACAGATGCTAAACTTTAAAAAATTTTTTTTCATAAACAAAAAAAAAAAAAGTATTTGAACGTATTTTTTTTAATAAAAAAATACAAGGTTGAAATATAAAAATATTTTAATAAAAAAATAACGTAAGTTAAAATAAAAACAGGTATTAATTAATTCCTGTCATCTGTAAATGGAAATGATTGTTTATTAATTATCTAAAAGCTGTTTAATTAAAAAGTCAGATGAAAAGTTAGATAGGAGAAGAAAGAGATTTTAGCTTGACCAATGGAAGCAAATAAAGGTCCGGACCATAACGAAAAAACAGAACAGTGACGTTTTTGTTCATGGAATCCATAGGAGGACTATAAAAAGAAAAATATTGAGTTCCAGTCAGTTTTTCCAACTTGATTTGATGACAACGGTAAGACGCACTTGCCGTTCTCTCTCATTTTGTTTGTTTAAAAAAAATAAAATGAAAAGACTGTGATACCAGAATGGAACCAGCTAATGCTACCTCCAGAACATTTTCTTCCAATGGAGACGCCGTGGGAATTGCCAACGGGAATTGAAAGCAGAGGCCTGGACTCTTCTACCATAAGCTATATTGACATGAACTCTAAATTTAAAAAAATAACTAAGAACTTTCATTCAAGCTTATGAACTTCTATCTGACTTTTAAGTTTTTAAATCAAATTAATAATGTTTAATGTTATATGTTTTCCGATTGATAAACATCATTTCCATTTTTTTTCCTTATTGTAAGATTATTTAAATGTATGAAATTTAAGTTGTTTATAGACGCTTGCATGGATTCGTTTACGGTTAATTATATTTTGGTTTTCATATTTGATCAAAATATAGACATTCGATAAATAATGATACCTTACGGTGAGTATCTAAAATGTATTTATTCGGATGTCTTTTAAGTTATTGGTGACAACGCAAGTATCTTATGGTGAATACTATTGGGTTACTTATAAGTTTCCCTCTGCGATTGTCGGTATCAATAATTTTGTATTTTGATCGTTTATGTTTATTTTTGAAATGTTTTTGACCGTGGAATCTATGTAATCGATCTATACCCAACATTTTTAAACAAATCTGTGCGAACGTATTTAAATGTTAAAATTAAGTCGGGCGTGAATGGCTATATAGTTTTGTAAAGTTGTATTAAGGGAGGGTAATCTTAGATTATTCATTTCGTAGTTGAATTGGTTCAATGGATTGGATATATTTGTGTAATTAGTAGATGTAGTATGAGGTCCGCTACGGGCAGGATTATAGATATACGCCACACACCCTCTGTTTGCCTATGGATGGGTTTGTAAGTCGGCAGAAGACTGCAGTCCATTCCTAAGGAGTTTTTTGTTTATTGATCTACTTGCCAACACATGTCACATTCCTGTTGGTGGAGGGTCAATCGCTTCTCTATTTCTACTTATTGTTCAGATGTACATTCCTGACAATATAGTATTTTGTGTTGTCGTATCATGCTACATTGAATACATGAATGTATCAGATGGATTGGTGCCAGTTGATTGTGAAATTTGTTGCCTAAGGTTAAATCAGGGAAGAATATTTTCTTTTCAAATGCAGACCTATGTTGTCCATTCATACTCGACCCTCTAAATAAATAGTAAACTCATTATTTGCAATCTACTTAAATTTAGAATTAAAGATCAATATAAAAATATAAACGTTAAATTTATTCCTCAAAATTTAAATATTATTTTATATGTGCGTAAATAAATATTTTTATGTGTTAATTTCTGGCAGTGGCTTTTATTTATTGACATTTAAGATATAAATTAAGATATAGATTTTTATCTCTGCGTCTCCGCTGAGCTAGTGACTTGGGCTAACGATCGGAATATTTAAATAAAGTGGAATCTTATCAGCGCGTATCTGCCTACTTTATAAATTTTTCTAGGCTCAAATGCCTAGATGGCGCCCTTGTAGTGCAGATATGGTTTTTGCGGTTAGATTCGATCTTCACTTACATTTCGATCGTTATAATATGTAAGAACATACAAAATCAGTTGACTTTTCAAATTTCCAATTTTGTTAAACATGAGTCAAATAGAAATACTTATGAGCAATAAGCATGAATTGGAATTTATGTTTGCATAGGAATCATTAATCAATTATCATATATAAAATTGTAATAAATAAATAAATAAAAAAAGTGATAAGTTGATAACAGCTTGTTTAAGTAATAATTTAATATCATAGATGTGCCTCTCAAGGCTGGATCATTTAACAAAGCAACAACACAAAATAGAATAAAAATTCTTTCCCACTTGCTATGTCTATATATCTATTTGCTTTATTTATATTGAACCATGTTACTCTTTTATCATGAGCACAAAATATTTATACTTATTATTGATATAAGGCTTCCATCCTAGTCTGCAAAATTCAACATTTTATTTATAACTTCATTGATCTGGGCTTCATTAAATACCTACTACGAAATATACATCTATGATCCATATTATACAACTTTTATAGACAAATAAAATACATATCAAAACAACTCTTGGATAACATTCGTAGGAAAATCAAACTACAACTCTGATACTAAATACTGTAACTATAACCTGATCCATCCTTTGAAAACACATCCAGTAATAAAATTAAAATAATCAAGTGATTAAGAAAATATAATTTAAAAGGCACAAATCTATTATGTTATATATATATGAAAATGATTTATTACGCAAACAAGTAACACTTTGTTTCTCAATTTAAATCATACACAATATTTATGCTTGATATATGTATATACATAATACATTTAAATTAAACACAACAAGTTTTACTAATGAATGAAGTGCAATATCTATAATCTTTGTCTTTAACCTGGAATTTATAATCAATTTACGTATATAAGATTTATAATAAAAAAATAATTAAAAATTAATTAATAAATTGCCTTTGGCATCACTTTTATTATTTAAATTAAGATATTAAAATAAGCTATTCATAGACATCATAAATAAACTATCATAAATATAAGTTTTAATATTTTATGAAAAATTAATATATTTTTAAATTATAATGACCGATTAAAATTCCAAATTGTTATATATATATAACACCTATTTTTAAAATGATTTTTTTTTATAAAAAAAAGTTTTAAAATGAACAAAATAAATAAATTGATCAATTTTTAGTTACCTATATAATCTCAACTTTCTTTATCATTTACAGTTTCTTGTTTATTTAAAATATTTTGATTTTGGTTCTATTCCAGAGCGGTTGAAATAACTTAAAAAAAATTACACCGTGTTTATATTTCCTGCTTGAACAATTAAACTCAGGCATTTCCTTTTTTTATCAAGCTTCAAAACGATGAATTAGCTGTATTGGCAGATTGATTTGATCATTTAGTCAAAATGATTAGAAGATCTTACAGTTAGAATAGCTATTTTCTCCGATGTCGGCTTTTAGCTTGGTGATTAATTATATTTTTCACTGGATTTTGATAGTGAAATAAAATAGGTAAAAAGGGCTATGTGCGCCAGAAAGTAATCTATTGTTCTAGCCTGATTCTCATGCCGTATCTGGGTCCAATACTGTTGTAATCACGCCAAAAAAAAAGAAATTATGAAACAGACAAAGTAAAGTTTTGACTTCTTTCTTTCAGTTTTACAGCGATGATTATATATTTTGTTGGCATAGTAATTTCTTTCCATTGTTTAAACCTTTCACACACTAACTTAAAAATCTTCATTACAATAATTGTTGATTTTTTTAAAATATTAAAAATACAATAATAATACACACACACACAAAAATATCAGTTTTGGCAGTTTACAAAAATAAATAAATAAGCAATAAACAATAAAATTATATCATAAACAATTACCAAAAATAAAATACAAAATAGATATATAGTAGCAATTTATATATAATACTTACATACACAGACAAATATAAATTTGTACATTATCATTGCTAAACTCCATAATCACCAATAAAGGCACATATCACAATAAAATAAAGAACTAAATAACAACAACAACAACCACAACTATGTACAAACCCCTACATCAAAGTCAAATTAAAGAATTTTTTTTAAAACATAAATGGCACTTTGATAGAAAAAGTGGATCCTTCCTCCTTTACAATATATTTAAAAATAAGACTCATTAAAAAAGAGACTAATTGATGGGAATTAGTTTAAGTACTACTAAAAATGCAAAGATATGCAAATTGCATGTTAAAATTGAAAAATAATTTAAATATATATATATACACAGGACTCATTATAAAGAGTCTAATTGATGTGAATTAGATGAAGTTATTATAAGCTGCATGCATTTTATTTAAAAAAATATCGAGGATGAAAAATTAAGTGCAAAATTGTTTGTACTGCTACAAATATATATAAAAATCTTATAATATTAAGAGTAGCTCATCTTGCTTGAAAACAATATCTAAACAGTTAATGGAGACTTCCAAAGCATGAAACTAGACATGCTACAAATTCAACAGTTAGCTAATTTTTCAGCGCCTTCATAAACTTGTTTTTCAAATTACAGTCATTAATTAAGCATGAGCCATTCCTCAAAAATACTCTTTGACCAAATTCTTTTTTAAAAACAAATGCATAATAGCTTCGAAGTAGCATTCTTTAAAAAGCACGTTTACCGTTAAATTTTGATAAATTGTGTTTTAAGTTACTTTAATTAATAATCAAATACTATATATATATATAATGTAAAGAAGTCAAACTGCAGACTTGCATTTTTGCAAAAACATTATTATATTAGGTGATTAATTATTTTAACTTATTAAATTGTATTTGAGATAAAGGACAAATTTGATTAGATGTACTAATATTCAGGAAATTCATACTTATTTTGTCAACTTATTTCAGTTAGTACCACTCATTGACAACTGAACAAATCATTCCTGGGGGGGGGGGGGGTAATTGTGTTTAAGTAGATAACACTATCATTGTGCTTTACAATTTATATATGTATTATATATAGTAAATTATGTTTCGCAAATAACATTTGACTAACATGTAATGTATAAAAACCTAAAATAAATCCATTTATTTAACATTACACTTATTTAATTAGCTTTAAAATTTTTAATATTTAAATACAAGTATAATTTATATACTTGGAGTTGACATTTAATTGTAAGATGTTTGAACACAAACTTTTCAGGCTTCTATCCACTGAATAGCTGAAGGAAGCTTGAAAAATCTATGCTCAAATCCCTTCAAAATTTTTATTAAATTAAAAAATATGTTTAACATTTAAATTTTCATAATTCAAATATTTTCTTTCCTCAAATATATATAGATATTTCGGAGTAATCTATCATGGCATACATGACTGATTCCAAACACTTCTACGATATTAGAAGATTACTTAAATTATTATATTTAGGACAAAAGACAAATTTTATCAAAAAACTTTAAAATATGTTGCCAATATCTTACAATTAAGCCTAACTCTGAAAATAATATTTCAGAAAAAATACATTCATAGAAATCGTCAGTGAAATTTGAAAATAAATTGGCAATCTTAGTGCCACAATAGACTGTTACATTCTTCATAAAATAACATTTTATAATAAAATTAATTTTACAAATTTTATTTAAAAAAATAAATTAGTTAATGTAAGGTACTGAAATATTTTGAATTTGCTTTCTTAATTTAGAAAAAAACCTGTAAGGTTTAGCTTTTAGGGACTAGTTAAAATGCAAAGATATGCAAATTTGTGTTGATTAGCTGTAATGTATCTGCTCCATGAAAAGAACAACAGGGACAAACAACATAAAATAAATTACTAAAGTGAATTAGCTTCGTTTTGCAAATAATCAACCAATACAAAAATTACTAACTACTAAGATTTATTTAGTCAATTGAATTAAATGTTTATATCAGTTTAACATAAGCCCTACATAAAGCGTTGAAGGTGTACTAAATAATAAAAGATCGGGATCCATTATATTTACCCTAGACTGACTTTTGAACCTTAAGATCTGATAATCTGGGTTTTTTCCCCTTGTAGGTCCTGATCAGCAATATGTCTTAGCTCTGTTCTCAATCAGAAAACAACAGCAAAAGATGCATGCTCCTCTCCTACACAGTTTATATTGTTCTGCCTGTTTGCTTATCAGTTCCTTTTAATCTCTGTTTCTCATTTAATTAAACATGTTTCTTTAATCCTGTACTTATCTTTTCCAATCACCCTATTATTGCCTTTCAAAATATTCTAATTATTTCCATTCTACATATTATTAAAGTTTGAATTTCTAAATATTTCTATTTACACAAAGTCTGAATTTCTAAAAATTTCTATTTACACAAATTTAAGTTTAACACATATATCTACTTCTGGAGTAATATTTACAAAAGTTATATTTATTTCACCATTAAACACACTTCCTCTTCTCAATTCAAAAGTAAATTTTTTTCCCCACAAACATAGTCATTTAAATGGAAAGGCTTTCTTTTATTGTGTATGGGTCTAGGCAATTTTTCTTTTCCCACTTTGTTGAAAATCACTCTCTTCTTTTACATCTCCACCTAGCATGTCTTCTGATAATTCCTGCTCTGTTATCGCTCATTTCCTGTGATTATAGTTGCTCGAACATATCAATCTGCATCTTTTCCAGTTCCCTTTTACATAGGTGATTCACATGTATGACATTTCAATCCATTATGTCCTGTAATTTCATATATTTGCTGTGATATTACTTTCTCCATTGTTCCTTTTACCACCACTTTATAAATAACATCTTTTTTCCATACTGGATCACCTATTCCAAACAATCTTTGAGGTGTTTCTTTGCACATAATTTTTTGGGCAGTTAGATGTAAAATATGTAGCTTAATTCTTAACTTTCGCCCACATAGTAGTTCTCCTGGCGATTTCCCAGTCACCATTGAGGGTGTTGAATGCTGCTTCAACATAAATTCCTGTAAAGTTTGTTGTATATTCACATTTTTATTCTTCTTTAAATATTTTTTTACTTGTCCTATGGCATTATCTGCTAAACCATTTGATTCGGGGTGATATGGTGGTGCATACATGTTTGATTCCACAACTATCAAAAAATTTATTCAGCTCTTCACTTACAAATCCTGTGGCATTGACTGATATTATCACTTCTGAAAATACATGCATATAACATATTGTCTTTAAACAGTTTATAGTTTCCTGTGCACTTGTATTTTTTACCAGGTGGCACTCTATCCACTTCAAGTATGCATATGTTACAATGAGCATTATCTTCCCATCAATCAGTCCTGCATGGTTTATATGTAGACAGTCTCAGAGTTTAATTGCTTTCAGCCAAGATAAATACTGTTTAGCTGGAAATGAGCCTTCCTACTGACATGGTGAACATTTATTAATGAATTTTTCAATATCATCTATTTGAAAACACTAGACACAACTATGCGCTAAAGTTTTTGCATGCACTATGCGCGAGTGACCTTGGTGAAGTAAACTTAATACCTTATCTCTACCTACCAGAGGGATAACAATTCTGTTCCCCATCACTATACATCCCCTACATAAAGATAGGTTTTCTCTGTTAATCCAAAACCCGATCGTTAAATTTTTTGTTTTGCATTTGGGCCAACCTTTCTTAATCCAGGTTGTCAACAAACGATAGCCTTTATCTTCCTTACTCCACCATTGTACTTTTTTCTCTATTTACTACCTCAGAATTCATGTTATTAATATAATTCACCTCAATTTCACTCTATTGGATCCTTGTTATCTGGAAATCTCAATAAGGCATCCATGTGGGCAATTTCTTTTCCCTTCTTGTATTTCAATATAAAATCATATGAACCCAATACATTACACCATCTTAACATATGCAGACTTAAATGTTCCAGAGTTGCCTGTCATTTCTGAAAATACCCAGCAATGGCTTATGATCAGTTATTATCTCAAATTTTTGGCCAAAAATAAATTGGTGGAATTTCTTCACCACAAATATAATTGCCAGCACCTCTTTATCTATCTGGCTGTAATTTCCTTCTACCTTTGATAAAGTTCTGGATGCATATGCCACAAGGCACTCACAACCCTCTATCGGATGAGCTAGGGCTGCACCTACTCTCCATTCTGATGCACCTAGTGATTCTAACATCTTGATCACTATCAAAATGCACTAACAGTTTATCGATACTAATAGATATTTTGTTTTTTGAAAGCTTTTTTGTGTGTTTTCGTCCAACTCCATGTTTTCCCTTTATATAGTAATTCATATAACAGAGTTGCTACTATTGCCTTATTTTTCAGGAAAGATTCGAAAAAATTTACAAGATCCAGAAATGCTCGAAACTGTTTTACATTTTTTAGGTCTTACTGTGTTTATTATTGCCTGAATTTTGTCATTCAAAGGGCGCTTCCCTTTATCTGAAATTGTATGACCTAAAAATTTAATTCTTTTGCTTCCCACAAACATTTTTCTAGTTTAGTTTTACACCAGCCCTATTCAATCTATCACATACTTTTAAAACTCTACTTTTTAAATTTCCACTAGATGTCAGCGTTATTAATGTCATCATAATATGGCATCACCGCTTCAATTCCTTGCAATATCATGTTTAACTTTGCCTAAAAAATATATTCGGTGCTGTAGTAATTCCAAACAGCAACTGATTGCATTTATATAACCCAAAAGGCATTGTTAATGTTAACATTTTTGTCATGTTCTCTGTAACTTTAATTTGATGGTATGCAGTTTAGATCTAATTTAGCAAAATATTTTGCCTTCAACAAATTTGCTAGTATTTCGCGTACATTAGGTACAAAGCATGTACCTTTATTCAAATATTTGTTAACTGTAACATGGCAATCTCCACATAATCTAACTTCTCATCTGGTTTTGTTATTAATACATGTGGCCCATTCTGCCTCCTCTACTGGGGTTAATACACTGCTTGCTACTAAATGTTTTAACTTGTCATCTATCCTTTATGCAAAAGAAATTTTGCATGGCTTGCACAATACTGTTCTTACATTATCCACTAAATGTATTTCCACTGGGTTTGTTTTAATTAAGCCCAGGTCTTGTGTAAATAAGTCTGGGTATAATTTTACCACTTTTCAAAATCATTTTTACTATGGAAAATTGTATTCCCAGGTGACTAAACCATTCTCTCCCTATTAACAGGCTCATTGTTTTCTCAACTATATAAACTGGCAGTGTAAATTCTTTCTCTCTAAACACTACTGGAGCATCTACTTTTCCCATAATTTTAATAGGATTCCCATTAACATCCTTTACTTTGATGTCCACATTCTGTATTTTTACTTTTGTGTTGGCTTTTGATATTTCTTTCCAATCGTTTATACATAGCAGCGATATACCTGACCCCCTATCAACTTCCATATTTAACTCACTACAACATATTTTTACTTTTATGATAAATTGGGTTTGTGTAGATATTAAATTTTTTATAATAATAGTTTTTTCATATCTATGACCCTTTTTCTTGTATATATCTCTTGTACAAATTTTTTTACATATTGCTGTTAAATGTCCTTTCGCCCTGCAATTGTAGCAGCTTTCTTGCTTCCACTTGCACTTCTTTGGTACATGCCCTGTAGCAGAAACATTTTATTGATATCTTTTTTTCAGTCCTTTTCTGGTAATTTTTTTCAATTTTATATATTGCCATTTTACTGGTTTCTTCAGCCTTGTTTTTAAAAGCGCAAGCTTGCTCTATTATTGCCTCGTAAGCCATTCCCTTTTTAATATTCTATTCATATGACAAATCAGCTTGTTACTGTTTGGTATAGCCTTTCGCCCACCATTCCCCATTATAACAGGTCAAGTAAAACCTGTTTCACAAAATCTCCATAATCACAATTTTTAGCTAACTGCCTTGAAGCTATATTATAATCCTTTATTTTCTTCTTTGGCCTGTTTACAATTTCTGAGAGCTAATCTGGCAATGTGTTTAGAGGGCCTCGGACTAAAATAGTCTGTTAACTTTTTAATTAATTCTTCAAAACATACTCCATCTGTTACTGGTCCATCAACCAATTTATTCACAATTTCGATAACATTTCATCCTGCTAAATACAATAGAGTGGTCATTTTTTTGTCATTTTCTGTTATATTATTTAGCTTAAAAAAATTCTCTAACCGTGTGATGTATAAAGGCTATTCCTATGGGTTTTCTATTCCAAACTCTGTAATATTGCTTTGTCCTAATGACATTTACAACTTTAGTATTCTTAGCTGTATTTGCAAAAAGTCTCTATATATATCTTCTCCCTCCACATGTACTTTGTATGCAGCAGATGACTGCACCAAATTTCTAATGTATCCACCCCATGAGAGACACAACAGGGACAAACAACATACAATAAATTAACAAAGTGAATTAGGTAATATTTACTAAGGCTTTAACCTCGAGAATGTGTCTGAGAAATGCGAAGGTAGGGATCTCTACAGGTCTTAACCACAAGCTTACCTTTGGAAGAAAAGAGAACCCTTCTTTATTTCAACCTACTTTTATATATGAATAGGTGAAGCTGAATCGGTTAGATCTAAGAGCATGAAGCTATTCAATACTTCACTATTTAAGTCCACAATTCCTATAATACATTATTACTCGTGAAACCATTCACATTTTTCAGATGCATATTCTCGAGGTTAGAGCCTTAGTAAATATTACTTTAATATAATAATGTGTGTTTAAATAAATTTATAATTAAATTGAAATAGCTTCGTTTCTTAAATAAATAACCAATACAAAAATTACTAACTACTAAGATTTATTTAGTCAATTCAATTAAATGTTTACATCAGTTAACTTAAACCCTACATAGAGCCCTGAGGGCATACTAAATAATAAAAGACCAGGATCCATTATATTTACCCTAGTCAGACTTTTGAACTCTCAGATCTGATCATCTGGGTTTTTCTCCCTCGTAGGTCTTGATCAGAAAAATGTCTTGGCTCTGATCTCAATCAGGAAACAACAGCAAAAAATGCATGCTCCTCTCCTATACAGTTTACATCATCCTGCCTGTTTTCTTATCAGTTCTTTTTAATCTCTGCTTCTCGTTTAATTAAACATCTTTCTTTATCTCTATACTTATCTTTTCCAATTACCCTATTATTATCTTTCAAAATATTATAATTATTTTTATTCTACATATTATTAAAGTTTGAATTTCTAAATATTTCTATTTACACAAATTTAAGTTTAACATATATATATATATACTTCTGGAGTAATATTTACAAAAGTTATATTTATTTA
>JAQFVV010002186.1:0-32688 GCA_028023455.1 Epiperipatus broadwayi | reverse complement strand
GAATAATTAACAGGCTCCACGATTGGGTGTCCAAACTCGGAAAAAAAAAACCGCATCAAAATAATGTGAAATTTTTAGAATTGATATTTTAAATTTAAAAAAATTAAAGATGCATTTAATTTAAAATTACGTTGTATAAACATTTCACAGATATATAAAATATAAATTAATATAGATTTTGAAAACAAGTAAAATAGAATCAATGGCTTGCGGCAAATTGGACGTTACCTCAGAATCAATCGGTAGGCATTCCATGGCTTGAAATAGGCATTTATACAGTCAGATCATTTCATGCTTCCTTGACACAGTACAGTTTCAGGCTAGATGTTGAAAGCACTGGGTGGCATTGATGAGCTGGTGGGACAGAGCTCCAGAAAGCAATGGTAGATCTTTTAGCCAGTCATTCTGTAGGCATGATGTACTATATCTCTAAACTACTCTCTTCAGATAAAACTCAACAAGTAATTAATTCCTCCTTATCAAATTTTCCACTATTTATATGTTGTGATCTTTATCTATAGGATTGAATCTACAGTGACAACTGCCAATTGCAATCACTCTAAATGTTTCTCTGAGGTTGGTGCCTGCTTTGGAGGAAAATCTATAATTCTGCATGAACATGCCCCAAGGGTTGATTTGCTAATTAAAAACAACAAGCATATTAAGTTTATCAGTCATTGTACTAACAAAATCTATTTAATTAAGGTTTAGATTAACAAAAATGTAGATTTTATTCAGAAAAATTTTAGGAATTTGGTACAATGACTTTCAAACTGATATTTGACATAAACTTAAATAGAAATTTACAAAATATAATTGATCCTTTAATGTACATTTATCAAAAGATAAATATAAAATGTTACCAACTGATTAATTTAAGAAAAATGAACTTTAATGAAGAATTTAAAATATTTGTAACATTTTATAGATATCTAGGATTCAATTACATATAAATGCCAATTTAATAAAATAAACATAGTATACATTTTACAAATATAAAATAATAAACTAATATAAAAAGGTTAGTTTTAATTATAAAATAAGATTAATGAAACATAAAAGATTATAATATTGCTTAAAATATACTACCACCTAATATGAGATGGGTGTCAGTTAATCTAAGATTGGGTTTAAACCCATACTAGTGCTGATGACATTGGCTCTAGGTGAAGCAAAAATATGTACTATATTTCCAGCTTCAGTAATAAGTTAATTACAGAACAAGTTTATTTAATTCTGTGTTTTATTGTTGATAAAAACTGTACATTGCATGTTTTAAATTTATTAACAGATAGAAAGAAAAATATTCATTTTAGATTTAATAATGAAAACTTAAGTATGATAAAAAGTAACTTAAACCATTAAGCATCACATGATCACCATCTCTTATACTAGCACATAATTGTTTATAAACAAGGCAAAACTCTCCATACAGTAGTGCCACCCTGTGTCAACCAGAGTAATCAATGGATGCACAAGCCTTCTGGCATCCATTGATTAATCTGGTTGGCACAGGGTGGCACTACTTTATGGAGAGTTTTGCCTTGTTTATAAAAAGTAACTTAGTAAATAATTTGAATAGAAATATTTACTTAATGAAATTTGAAGTGAATACTATAGATAAGAAGAATTATATTTAATTAATAAATTAGATAAGTCAAAGTTCATTGAAATATTATTCATTGTAACAGCATAATGATCATGTAAGATTTATATTATAGCTGGATTTAATCTAATGAATTAATGATGTAAAAGTAAATATATATATGAAGAATGAACAGAATGAAGAAATAACCAGATGATTATTTTATTTGATTTTGCAATGTCAGATCTTGAATGTATACTCTAAATGAAAGTTTAAATTGCCTGTTAATGAAATATGATGGAAAAATATTATAAAAGAAAGAAAAATAAAGGAACTATTTATGATGAATGATATATTAAATAAATATAAATTTTGGTTAGAATGATTTAATGAACCTTTGGAATAAATATATTGTTGTAATTTAAGATGTTTTTCAAGATAATAACAATTAGCATATCATTTAGAATGTTTGTATAAAATATTGGCTTATAAAAGGACAATACTTTAAAGAGATGCCAATGAAATGAAGTTGATTGTAAAGTGTGATAAAGCTTGTATTAGAGGATACATTAATAAATTATGAATAATGAATGTTATAATGAAGAATTAATGCTACAGTAAAAACATATTTTAATAAAATAAGAATGAAATGTCATTTGTCAACTTGGATAATAATTTTACATATTTGAATTGCTCTAGTTAATTATTGTGTAAGGAAAATTGTGTGTCAATAAAGAAAGGTGCCAAATGTAAATTGTTTCGAACTTTTAAAATGATTTTTATTGCTATGAAAACTTCTGCCCCTAAAAATAAAGTGTTATAAAATTGTTTTTCCATTTTTTAAATAAAATATTAAAAGTCAAAAGAATAAATGTCATAACATAGATAAGTGATATTAGTGTTTAAGGACATGAAATTAATATACATTATTTTAAATCAAAACTACCCCAAATCTAAAATTAAGCCAGACCAGCATAAAAATAATATTAAAACACAACTAAAGTTTCACTAAAGCAGCTTTAAGTGTAAAAACTACAAAACAATATATACTATTAAAAACTACCCCAAATCCATTCCTTCCATCCACCTAATATTAAAAGAACTCTAAATAAGTTAATTGCTTCAGAATAATAAATTTTTAATAAACTCTTTAATTCTTTTTTGATTTCATTTCTCTCAAAGAAGACAACCTTAGTTTCATCAAAATCAATAGTGTGGGTATCTTTTTCTGGCTACAAAGAGAACTAAGATATCTATTTTTAACTCTACTTTTATGAACCTTTATTCTTTCATTTAAACTCAAACTACTCTGACCTATGTAAACCTTCTTACAAAATAAACAAGGAATAAAATATACCACACAGGAATAGTCTTTCTATCAAAAACTTCTTTTGTAATTTAATAAATTATTCAATGTACACCCCTTTTCCAAGCAATTTTCTTATTTCCAAACAATTTATATTTCTAATTGTTACATTGAATAATTTATTAAATAATACAAAAGAAGTTTTTGATAGAAAGACTATTCCTGGTGTGGTATATTTTATTCCTTGTTTATTTTGTAAGAAAGTTTACATAGGTCAGAGTAGTTTGAGTTTAAATGAAAGAATAAAGGTTCATAAAAGTAGAGTTAAAAATAGATATCTTAGTTCTGCTTTGTATGTCCATGAAAAAGATACAGGCCATACTATTGATTTTGATGAAGCTAAGGTTGTGTTCTTTGAGAGAAATGAAATCAAAAGAAGAATTAAAGAGTCTTTATTATTGAAAATTTATTATTCTGAAGCAATTAACTTATTTAAGAGTTCTTTTAATATTAAGGGTGGATGGGAAGTGAATGGATTTGTGGGTAGTTTTTAATAGTATATATAATGTGTGGTTTTTTTGTAGTTCTTTACACTTGAGAAGTCTGCTTGTAGCAGTGAAACCTTAGGTTGTGTTTTAATATTATTTTTATGCTGGTCTGGTTTAATTTTAGATTTGGGGTAGTTTTGATTTTATATTGACTAGTTTAGCTTTATGCTTGTAATGATTATTTTAAATGTATACACTCATTAAATCCTCATATAGATTTAAAGTGGTCAAATTATTGTTATAGGTTACATTTGTTTAAAAAAAAAGCATTGATAATAATAATAAATTTTACTCATAAAAAATTAATTTATAGACAAAAAATTATTATAATGAAGTTAATATAAACATTTATATTGTATAAAGAGAATAAAGATTGAATATATAATTTTATAAAATATTATATTATTAAAGGATGGTATTTAATAGGTAAATGATTAACAATGATTATTACTGTATAATAGAAATATTCTATTTTGTAAATAACTTTGTTATATTATATCATTCTATTGTTTATCAAACTATTTATTAATTTAAAAAATAATTCCTAAAGTTTGTAAGTAATATGGTAATAAATTTTAATGTTTATTAATTTGATTAACTATGTATAGTCATATTTTCTTATATATATTATAAAATTTAAATCTTTCATAACAATCAGCATAATAAGAAGACAACATATAAAAATTATTTAAAGGTAAAGTATTTTAAAAAATATATTGATTAGTATCAAATTGCTATAATCACATGAGTCATAAATGATAATTGTATTCTATATATAGGGAAAAAATGTCATTTTTCAAATAGTCAGATAATTAATTATTTTATTGATTGTATAATATTTTATTATAATTTATTCAAAGTAAAATTGGTTATTTGGTCTGAAGCATTGAAGATCATATAATTATAAAATGGTAAAATAATATTATTTATGACTATGATAGTTAAGAATTTTCTTGATTAGTGCATTAGTTATAGATGTAAATAAATCCCTCTTTGCATCTAGCATTTTGACTAAATGGTTAATTAAGAAACAATGATAACCTGAGATCTCCCTATTAACAATGACATTATTAAAGTAACAATTATTAGAAAAGAAATAAGCAGGAAAATTATGATAAAATATTATTAATCAATTCACACTGAAGTAAAGTTTATTATAGATATTATCTTTAGGTTTATTAAGTATTAGTGTTAGCCATCTGGAGGCTTAATAAGGAGAAGCATCTTGATATTTTTATGCCATTGAATAGATACTTTGGTATTGTCAAATAGGATAATAAGTCTCATGGTTGATAGTATAAAGCTAAAGTAGTCTGTAATAATAGGGAGATAAACATTATACATAAAGAAAATAAAAGAAAAGCTTAATTTGTGTATTTGCAAAATTATTTATGATCATCCATTTGGTTGAGCACAATACATATGTATACATAAGATAAATACATATGAATATACATATTGCCAAGATTAAAGATTATTATTCTCATTATTTGTTTACTTTTTATTATTATATAGTTTTATCCAAGGCAATGAACTCAATAGATTCCCAAATGCCTTGAAACTTTATATAAAACTAAGCATTTATATTGATTTTTCCTAATAAATGTTTAAACTTTCAATAAAAAAAAACATAACTTAAAAATAACAAAAAAAGTTATAATTAATGAATAAACATTTTACTAAGTCAATTATTAATAAATAGTAACCTGTGTTTATATATATATATAAAATAAAAACAGAATGATTGGGTGGGAGGGGGGTAAAAAAATTGCATTTTACAGTCACCATTTGGAATACAATAAAGAAAAATTTGATTTTTTTTTTAAAAAAAACTATTATAGCAAATAGTTGATTAGTATTTATAAATAGTGAGTTAATTTATTAAAAATTTATTATTAATTTATTAATAATGATTACCATGGAAAATCATTTTATAATAACTTCTTATAATAAGAGGGCTAGAGGTGTTACATATTGTCTGTTTATTGAGATAAAATACATATACATTGTTTGTCTAAAAGTTTGTGATGATGGCATCTTAGTTTTAATTATATGCTTGACTATTATCATTATGTAATATTAATATTGAATGTCGTTAAAAAAATTTAAACTTTATTTAAACCTTTCAAATACATTAAACTGTTAGTATTGGCATATAGATTAGTAACCTGTGTGCTATTACTAACAGCTGAATGTATTTGAAAAATTTAGATAAAGATTATTTTTTTTATAAAGACATTCAGTATTAATATTAGATAATGGAATAAACCAATATATAATTATGTACACACACACCCATATATATATAAAATAACTGAAACACAGGCTTATTATATACCTGTGTCTATATATGTAATATATAGGGTATATATATATAATTACGGGAACTGATGAAAATCTCCGAACTATCTTTATTCAATTTAACTAACATTATATCATCATGCAACAATCTTAGTAAATGAAAATGATACTGCTTCTGAAAACTTTATAAATTTTTATTAACATATAAAATATAACAATAATGTTTGTAAACTTCAACAATCATTTACAGAAATGTTATTTTGTCTTGAATCTACTTTGGCTGTAAGTAATCTTAAGTTAGAGAATTAAATTTATTTAAAATAGCACTAGGAGAGTTTCATTGGTTGCTAAAATTATTGATCAACAATTTGTATTAAAATAAATATATTAAAAATTTATTTATCTTATTTAGAAATTGAAGACATATAAGTTTTTATTTTGGGAGTAGTTTATTATAAAAGCATTGTTCTAAATTATAAATGATATATATATCCATTATAGATAACTTTTATTTTAAATATATTATGCATTTTTTAAATGAAATCTACAAATATTATTGTCCTTATTAAATTACATTTAATAACTATAAATATATTTTGCATAATATACTTGTATGTATGAGAAATGATTTGGAAGCATTTAATTCTATATTAACACATATTTTAAATTAGACTTTTAAAGATTTTAAATTAATGATAATAAATTCAACAATCATGACAAAAAACAATGTGCATACAATTGTTTATTTTAGCTTTTTAGAAGTTTAAACTTTATCCTTAAATAGATTTTGCTTTGTTTTTAAAAATAGTATAATAATGAAATTATTTACTAATGAAAGAGAGAGAAAAAAATGTATTATAAAAATGTATTAAGTTATTTATTTGTAAAATAATATAATTTATTTAAAGAAAATTTTTATATATTATTTAGAACTATTATAGAATAACAGAACCATGCACAAGGCCATTTAAAAGCATTTCAAACATCATGTCACAATTTGAAGTGCATTTGATGGCTTCCATAATTATTTATTTATCATTGCTAGGATATTTTGACATAATATGAAAGTTATATAGGTATTTAAAATTATTAAAAATGCCATTATTTTTTTTCTATTTATTTCTTTAAACTATCTACTTGTCAATCAATGTATTAACAAATTGTTACCTAAAGAAATATCAGCATGCTTCTAGGAATTTATAAAGTTAATTGACAATAGAAAACTCAAAATATTATTAATCAAAAACAAATTATAGTCACTGTTAAAATTTTAAAGAAATTTTTTAAATTTGTTTGTAAACATTTCACTTCTATAAAAGTTCCTTGAATGATGACAATAACTATTTGAACAATAATAATAATTTCAATACCTTAGATAACTTTTTTTTATTTACATTAATTAACTTGCAAATGGATCTTCAATCTTTGGTGAATATCTAAATGTTTGTCAATAATTTTTCCAGAATTTTCAGAACCAAAACTATAATGAAGAAAAGAACTTTACCACTTTAAGAAATGTTTATTATTTTTGAATAATAATTCTGTAGTACATCACTCTCACACAAAGTATGGATTGTTTTCTATTTGTCTTTAACAGCTTGAAGAAGGATATAATGACTTAAAACATGTAAAAATATGTATGACCCCCAAGATGCACAATTCACACTGAATCAGAACTCATCAGTTATCCCAGATTACAATCTTTTAGATATATTTTTATCATTGTTCAGTATATATAGATAGCCAATTACTATAGTTCAATTGATAAGTTTCAAACTTACTTCTATCACAACTTTGACACAAACTACTTGATGGAAGTATATTAATAATTTGTATTAGTCATTAATGAGACTAGAGATTATCCACTTGATGAATAATACTTCTATAGTGTAATTTTTCACTACACCACTCACATACAAAGTAGTAATGGGGTTTTTATTCACTTTAAACATCTCATAGAGAAGTATGATTGTAAACATATGACTAAACACATGTGAAAATGATTGTATAATCGCAATGATGTACATTTTATATTGAACCAGTGCTCACAAGTTATCCCAGTTTACAATCTATTATAAATATTTTTATCATTATTTAGTATATATAGATAGACAATTACTACAGTTTAATTGATAAGTGACTAGCATGGCAACTGACAAATACGTAGAATAAAAATCTGCATCAGAAAAATAGCAGGACTTAACATCAGAATGGCAGCATAAGAGAGAATCTGCTACCACAATATGTGCATTACTGTTTTTATATAGTTTTTATCTCTGTATGGATCTATAATTTTATGTAACTACAATTTTGTAATTTTTTCCCACCTAAGCATTACATAAAAAAAAACAGGTATTTTTATTTGTTTTATATAGTACACATTTTAGGCTATAAAAACAAAATATTCTAAATGATAAAATGTGAACTTTATATATTAAGAATTGCTACATTAAAAGAAATTTGTTTTCAAAAGATTAAAACTATTTTTTTTCTTTTACTCAGACATTCAAGTCTATCATCTTTAATTAAAACTATTTCAAGCTTTTTATTTATAAATAAGACGTTTTTGGTCAATGATCTATAATTAAATTAAATTTTGATCTTTTATTTATTGATAAAAAAATTTTTTAACTATTTTTAATTAAATTATATTTAATGTTTTATTTCTAATTAAACTTTAGAATTATCTGGATGATGAAAAATAAATATAAATAATCATAAAATACCTCATTAATGTTAGGCATTGTTTTCCATCTTAATCTTTTTTCCTTACTTTAAATAATGTTTACTTCAATCCTTGCATGCTAGTACAGTTTGTATCCATTAATGGTATAATATATTTAGTTAGTAATTTAAAAAAAGTTTTAAGATATTAGTATTATACATAGAGGTTGACAATAGCAATTATTGATAGTTTCTTTATTTCTAATTAGACACTAGGCTTTTAGTCTTGAAAATCACATATTTTGTGTAGAGTGGTTATATATTTATGATTATTTTTGCAAAATATTTGGGAAATATTTAGTTTTTGAAAGAATATGTTAATTATATTCAGATTTTATTCACAAATATTTCATTTGACAGAATGCAAATCAAGAGAGAGATAAAAACGTAAAATAGAAGTTGTGATTGGCTAAAAAAAGCACTTTTATATTTATTGTAGCTATTATTTTTTTATCTTTTTTTAAATAATTATATATGAAAATTTAAAATACACTTTAATTGTATTATGTATTCCTTATAAAACATGTTTTAGTATTAAGAATAAACTTTAAATAAATTTTATTTTATTCAAAATGCATTTTGATCAGCAATTCTCAAACAAATGCTATAGTAATGACTACATATTTCAACTTATTATTTTTATTTATATTTGCAAAGTTGAAATATTATGTTTAAGAATGATTTTCATTTGTAAATGCATATTTCTAACAAATAATTTAAAAATTATGGAAGTATAATCTAGAATAAACATTTAATTGTTAAAATAAAAGGTTAATTAATAATTCCTTTTTTAATTACTTTTTTCTATGCAAAAATTGTTTCAACAAATAATTTTATTTCTTTTCTTATAATTTTGACTTCCCTGCAGTCTACATAAAATCTACAAAATATTTAAATACACACAACTAAATAGAGACAATATATTAAAATATAATTATATCTAAACATACTGTTATATCTTCTTCTCTTGCCTTTAAATAATAGATTAGTCCAGATTCCATTTTATCTTGATCAGATTTGGCATTCAGTCCAGATTTCATCTTATCTTGATCAGATGGAGAATTTCATTGCTACAGACCAATGGATATACAAATAGATATGTCAAATTGCAAGAACAATCCAATATGTGATGATGGTCCATAAACCTGATTGTTTCCATTATGGATCCGGATTTTATCATAAATAGCCAATTCATTTGGAAGCAAGGTCAAACAACAATGATCAAAGATAAATGGCAGTATATATATTGTCCACTATATGGCTAAGCAGTAAAGCAGATTTTCATTAGAACTAGAAGTTTCTAGACATAAGCAAGACATGAAGCAAGCTATTACTGTCGCAATACAACTGGAACTGATAGAAACACTTATAGTTGCATTGCAACTAGACACCATCCCTTATCAATGGTATCAGGAAAAGGTATAATAATTTTACGTATTGTAAATACACATTTTTATATTTGTTCAATAAATAAATATTAATCATATTTATATGAGTCCATAATTATTAAATCACATACATACATCAACAGTAGCACAGTTAAACAATATCACACAATTTGTTTTTTCCACATATGGAAAGAAGTTTAAAATGACAAGATTTGCCATCACAGGTTGTTAGATCTTTTGTCATTAATTTCAAAAATTGAATCAAATTTGAGTGGTCATTTTTCTCTCACTCATGGCAGGAAAAGAAAATCAAAATGGCTAAAATTAGCTCATTAGAAGAGTTCAATGTGGCCTATACTAACAGTTGTCCAACCTACAAAAATCAAGTATTTGTTTATATGTAAACTAATCAAATCTAAAAGCCTTACTTAAAATTAACCACACTGATCTTTATTATCCAATCTCAGAAACAGGAGATTATATAAGCATAAGCAATTCCCATACTTCTTGATGATCATGATTTTAACAAAGCATTGTCTCTCATGGAAAACCTTAACTGCCAATATCCTTAATGGTAATACAGAGATATCATTCAATATCTGTACCAAAGAGGAAGAAAGAGAAAGCAAAGATTTTGCTGTTAAACTCAGAAAGCTAACCTTGAAATGTGATTTTAAAGATTTCCTTAATAAAGCTCTGAGTTTCATTTCACTTGCGGAATGAAAGACCAAAATCATAAGGTTACGCTATTAATGGATCCTGGCGTCACTTTTAATTCAGCTGTGTCTCAAACAATTTTAGTGAAGGCAATAGCAAGTCAAGCAACTCCACTGAAAAAAATGAACTACAGCATTAAAGTTGATGATCAAAAAAACTAGGTCAAACAAATATCCAGCTGACAATAAAAACACTGCCTGAATAAATTTGACAATGTTATAAATGTAATAAATCAAAACATGCACACTGAATGTCCAGCATGGTGGTCACACAGAAGCTGCTTAATTTTAAAAGAAAACAAAGTTGCTAATGACAGAATGGAAAAGTCCATTCCAAAAAGCCAGAAATGCAATATAAATTCAAATTATATAAATGCCTATGTAAATAATGTGAAATGCATTGATTTGACTTTTGAATACAAAATTATTATTAATAATATGCCAATATCAATGGAACTGAATACCAGATTTGCAAAGTCTAATCAAAAAAGACATAGGCTATAATTATTAAAAAAATAATTATCTTCCTCATTCTAGCAGGAGATTGATTGTTGATTATCAAGGCAATCAAATATCACTCTCTAGTCAACAAGAGTTAAAATTACTATGCTTAATAAAACTATATATCTGCCTGTCATTAGATAAATATAGAAATTATTAAGCTGTGACTGGTTTAATCATTTAGGCCTTGCAGTGACTAAAGCACACCACTCAACATAACTTCAAAAAAGGGTCTACCCAGAAGTATCTATTAATAAATCAGATTTAAATCCTTAAAATAAATTGTGAAAGTAAAAGTGCAAAAAGCAAATAGGCACTCACATCCTATGCCAAATATTCAACAGAGTTACTAAATGGGCCAGTAGTTGCAATCAAAGTGAAAGGATCATAAATAGTGATGTTTTTAATCAGCATATGGTCAGTGATTTCATTGCCATAGAAATCAAATAAAATTAAATTATACAGTATCAGCCTTCAGTGAAGAGCCATTATTTATCAGTGATGAGTTACCAACCAATAATGATAAGCCAGAAATGATGAATCAAAATTTAAAGATTTCAGATCTACAAATAAAAAAACTGGACCTACTGATGAAGACACTGACCCCAGTGAAGCCAGAAAGTGATGAAGATATCCATTCAACCATCTGATGACTATATTTTACAGAGCTAATTATAGCCTGGAAGAATAAGCTAGTCCAGATTTCTTCTTATGTTGAGTGGATTGAGCATTCATCACCATGGACCAATCAATATACAAATAAATAATATGCATCCAATAGAAAGACCAGGCCAATAGGCACTGATGCTCAGTGAATCTAATTGTTTCCCTTATGAATGGGGATCTGGCTGTAAGTAGACAATTCATTTACAGATAAGGTCAAACAAACACAAAGCTGATGGCAGTATACACAATGTCCACTATATGGTTGCACAGTGACACAGCTTCACATTATAAAATAGGCAAGCTGTCACCGAACATCTGGAAGTGGCAGAAAAACTTATAATAGCATCTGAAGTTCCTTCCTTGTATAGTTGATAGAAACTAGGACTATACCTCATCAACAGAATCAAGTGGAGGTATAATAATTTTATATATTGTAAATACATATTTTATATGTGTTTAATAAATAAATATTGAATTAACTTCCATTAGTTTGTATTTATTACAATCATGCAGTAGACACAAAACATATATAATTTATATTTTAAATTGCAATTATACAAATATTACATATACCTTTATATTACATTCACCATAAATTAAATTTTATTATTTTACTTAATGGGTGTAATATATTATTTTATCTTAAAGTTTTTATATACATGAAAGCAGTCTACTCTTACCACCAACATCAATAACAATCAACAATATCAATGTATTGTCAAAGAAATCACATATTTACAATAAAGGTGGATGACCACCTTTATCAATGATTTAATATGTTTATATAAACACTAAAGATTGTAATTTAACTAGATAGATAGGTAGATAGATAGATAGATAGATAGATAAATAGATAGATAGATAGATAGATAGATAGATAGATAGATAGATAGATAGATAGATAGATAGATAGATAGATAGATAGATAGATAGATAGATAGATAGATAGATAGATAGATAGATAGATAGATAGATAGATAGATAGATAGATAGATAGATAGATGGATGGATGGATGGATGGATATATAGATAGATAGATAGACAGACAGACAGACAGATAGACAGATAGACAGATAGATAGATAGATAGATAGATAGATAGATAGATAGATAGATAGATAGATAGATAGATAGATAGATAGATAGATAGATAGATAGATAGATAGATAGATAGATAGATAGATAGATAGATAGATAGATAGACAGACAGACAGACAGACAGACAGACAGACAGACAGACAGACAGACAGACAGACAGACAGACAGACAGACAGACAGACAGACAGACAGATAGATAGATAGATAGATAGATAGATAGATAGATAGATAGATAGATAGATAGATAGACAGATAGATAGATAGATAGAATAACATTTTTACCATCTGACTAGGTCTCTGTATGCAATAAACTGTGTGAGTTGATCAAGTTATGAAAAAGAAAAATGTTTCACTCTTATTCCTAAAAACATAACTATATTTCCTGATCAACTCTACCTAGGAATTGTTATGATTACAATTGCCAACCAAATAAGTTTTTAATTTATAAATGAGGGCACCAGCATCATTAGACTCACTGATTCTGCATCAAACTATCGCAACTTAACAGAAAATAAAGTAAATGATTGGGATTTTGGTTTCCTGTAACTTGGTTATAATTTAGAGAATTATATACCCAAGGCTTAATTGCTAAGTATTGGCAAAGGTAAATTATCTGTTCTAATAAACTAACTCTACTAAATTTAAAATAAACATTAATAACGCACAATGAAAAAGTTGATGAAAGCAAAATATTTTATTCTAATGAACTTAAAATATTTTTAAGATAAATAATTAAATAAAATTGGAGAGTACACATGCTAATCCAGATATTAAATCAATTACTTAAAAAAAACAATTAAAATCACTAAACAATGTTCACTTGGAAATTTCTTCTATAAAGTTCCTTTAGAATGACAGTCTCTTTAATATGAAAATTAAAAGTCTATATCAGCATTATATTATAAGCTTATAGGAAGAATTGTTTGCAAACTTTAAGTCACAATCAGAGTATGAAGTATTTTGGTTTACTGGTAAGTTTACATAAGTTATGGATTACCATGCATGTTTTTTTTCTGTGGTAGAAGGAGCTCGTGGACATTGGTTATAAGTTGATATTGGTCTGTCCTAATGGCTAGTCATGAAAGCTTTTCTTGAGTCCATCTTCAGGAACAATGTCAGTAAAAACTTCAGTCCACTCCAGCATGAAGAATTATTTCAGAGTAAAGTGGTCCTGGATATATTTTTGTTATCCAGGACCAACCAAAAGAAAAAAACAGACAAGACAAAGACCCTGATCAAACTGGTCTCTTCCTTTTTAAACTTGAGGTCCAGTTTTTAGACTTCTGCACATAATTTTTGCTTTTGTTAAAAATACACATTGATTATCTTGTGCATTCTTTTGTATTTTTCAGTTACTAAGTTCTCCTTTTCATAAAGTCTTTCTGCCATCTTTAATTGACTAAAAAGATTTTTCTTTCAGCTTATCTAGATTAGTAATTTGTGGGTCTTCTGTTCTTTCCAATTTTTACTTTTATTTTTAATTAGATAAAAAAAATAAGAATGAAAAATGTAACTTTCATTGTACATTAAAAAAAAATTATACAAACTAAAAGAAAATTTACTTGTGTCTTTTTAATAAGATCGCTAAATTTTCTTTTTCTCTTAGCTTTTACCCAAATAACAATATATTTGTACCATATGTAAATAAATGGTACAATATATATATATTGTACCGAAGTACATTAATATTTAATTAATTTTATGAGTCCCATGTTTTAAAATATAAAAAATCTAAAATTGAAAGAATAAAATGTAAAAAACTAAAGAGCAGGGGGGAGGGGGATTTTATTTTTAAATAAAATAAACTGTAAACGTTTTTTTAAAATAATATTTTTTTGTTTAAAAGAGGAAAAAAAGTCTTGTAATAAAAAATAATTTAATATTCTTTAAATGAATATATAATAAAATAATAAAGAGATTTCATTTAATCTTATAATAAAATAATTAAATATATGTGCATGTGTGTATGTAATTTTTAATAAAAAATAGAAGCAAAAGCTGATTTTATTTCACAAGACTAAAGACGCTGCTGCTAATAAAGTTTTCCATTGTTTAAAACAGTATAAATATCTCAACTCTTGATCATTCGAGGTCTGACTTTTTCATTTCAATAAAATATTTCTTAAAGTAATATTTAAAAAAAAAGTTGCATTGTTAAAACCAAGGGGGTATGCAGTCAACTGAAGCCGCTCTATGCATCTAAGATCTGCAATTAGTTTGGAAAGGGATCATGTTTAAATAGTCTAAATGAACAACGGAGTGTGTGTACATCAAACGAGCCACGAAAATTATACTATGTCACAGGATCTATGGAGGAGTCATTTACCAGTCATAAATGAGCAAAACTCTCCAAACAGTTGTAAATGAGTTAAAAATAATTCCATTATGCTGTTTCTGTCGTATTAAAAAATCCTAGGTAATTATTGACTTTGATATCTTACATTCCCGATTTCTTCTTAAAATAAAAGATAGACTTTATTAAAAGAACTTTGAACTTTATGAATTAATCTTAAAAATAAAACTTTAAACTTCAAAAGATAATATTTGAAATAATAAAATAAGTAAAATCAGCTTCTATTATTAAATAATATTTTTGAAACAATTGCATGCACGTATGTGTGATTTGGGTTTTTTAAAAAAAAGAGAGAAATAAAATATAATGTAATGTGTATACTTTATTTGCTAAAGTAATATATTAAAATGCTTTATTTTAATCTTTAAAAAAGAAGTGTGTGTGTGTGTTTCATTATAAGATAAAATGATTAATTTATTTTAAATAAAAAAACACTTAAATTATTTTTCTTAAAATATTTATGTTTATTTTGATACATGCGGGTAAGTATAAATATTTATTTTTCTTAATAAAAGTAGGAGGGAAAAAATCTAATTATTGATAATATTATTTCTAAAAAGATTCACTAAGTTAAAGATATAAATGTTTCGGCATTCAGTATAATATTGTTATTATAGTTTTAAAAATTAAAGTATTATTATTTTGAATGGTTCGGGAAATTATTTTAGATTTTTTTTAAAAGTAGTAGTAGCTTAGAGGGGCATTTAAGATACCTTTTGTTTGTCTATTAGTGGGTGGTTGGAAACCGATTGAGCTAGCAGGGATTTTCAGGTATCAAATTATGCTGATCAGATAGATATGCTAATTCTAACGTAATTAGCTGGCCCCTAAGGGATTTTTCTTTCTTCTTTAAAAATAAAGTGTTTATTTGGTCAGTGTATATTTGGTAGCCGAGTGTTGGGTGTTATTGGTAGTTTGCTACTGATGATAGTTGACACTTTACCTGAAAACCAACCACTTTCTGGATGGGAAGTTTAGGAGGACAAAGTATAATAAAATATTAATTAATATGTTTTTTTATTTGTCGATGGTTGTTGTTGTTTCCCATATTTTTAAATTAATAAATTTTGTTAGATACAAAGAGGTGGTTGGTTCAATATATATATATATATATATATATATATATGTGTGTGTGTGTGTGTGTGTGTGTGTGTGTGTGTGTGGGTGTGTGTGTGGGTGTGGTGTGTTAGATGAATACTAACCAATGCTAGAATGTTTCAATAGCTCTACTCTACCTGTATTTACAAGCACAATGTCTAAATGCATAGAGTGTTGTTGAAACACTCTAGCATTGGTTTGTATTCATTTACAATATTTGAGTTTCATTTAACATTACACAATCATTATTTTTATTATTAATTATGCATATTATTATATATTTTGTGCTTTGTATTGAGAGTACTTCATTTACTTAATAAACCTGTGTTGGAGGATTAATCTTGATTATTACATAATATTAACTGCTGGGAAAGCTATTGTAAGTTGATTAGCTTATAACTCACTGTTAATGAGCTATTTGTGTCCAGGAAATTACTAATGTTGATCAGCATATATGGCCATATTTTAGGATGATGAAGATGATTAAGCATTCCCTCTATCACTCCTTTTATATGTTCATTATAAATGCAGACTACATTTCCTGATCATTATTTTCTATCAAAAATCTATCTGATAGTTGTTTACAAAATTGCTCCACATTAATAGCTTAACTTAGAGACTCATTACAATAACCAGGACCTCAGGGGACCATCTTTCATCATAAAAGAGACACCACTGATCATAATCAAGATAGACCTCAACTCCATAATTTTAATGATATCTTAATTAACATAGGCAGTAACATAATTTAGAGATAAGACTTGGTCCATTGTCCAGATAATGCTGATGATATATTTGAATACCAAACTAATTTGTGGAATGAGACAGCGAACAAGAATAGCACTCACCTAAATGTTTTTTATTGTCTTAATAACAAAATTTGTTTAACAACTAATAAAAAAAGAGAAACAAAATAATAATAATAATAAAATCATAAAATTACAAGTACACTGATTAGCATTTTCCCTCTCGGAAATATACACATAAAAATAATATAAACAAATAAGTATAAATGGAAAAAATAAAGTAAAATATTAATTAACAATCTAATACATTAATTTCTAACACAATGTTAATATAATATAGCATACTTCCGGTTGACAATACTTCTTTCTAATTGGTACTTTGATTAGTTAAATCATAATTGAAATTTTATATATGAATATAATAAAAAGTCTCTTATATAAGTAAAAAAAAAACAATTTTATAAAACAGCATAACATAAATAATTCTTATAATATTTAATGGCTATTCAGATGAAAATGTTTCAGTGTGTGAAGTTTTTTACTTATAATTATTTAATTAGAAAGTTCTTGCTAGGACACTAGCTAGTCAAAATTTCTTTTGATCACTACTCTTGGTCTAATAGGGAGTCAATGCACTACCATTTACATATATAGATGTATAAAACCAAAGTATCACAATACATCGATTTTCTCATTTTTGTGATAAATCTCTCTACTGGTAAACAAGTTATAATATTTAACAAATGTTCAGATATGTGAAGTTTTTAGAAAAGTTTTGATAAGACAATAGCCAACAAGGTTAACTGCCCAAGACAGAGAATGAGAGTAAAACTGTAAGTTCTAAACCAATAAAAAGAAATTCTCTTTTGATTGGTGCTCTTAATCTAATATAGAGACAAAGCACTACAATTTACACATATAGGTATAAGAAACTAAAATATCATACTTTTTGATTTCCTTACTTTATAATAAATCACTATATTAGTAGATCAAATAAATATATTTAGCAGATATTCACATGAAGTATTTTAATATGTGAAGTTCAAATGTTCAACATTAGTCATGAAAATTATATATATATATATATATATATATATATATATATATATATATATATATATATATATATATATATATATATATGATTAGTTGAAATCAGGTCAATTATTAGGTTATCTATGAAAGAAATAATCCTCAGAAAAATTTATAATGAGATGATAGATTTCATTTTAATTTAGTATTCACTATTTTTAATACTGATAATAGATTAAAATAAGCATTTAAAATTTAGATTTAAATGATATAGATAAAATGAACTTTAAATAAATTACATAATTTACTAAGTCTATCAAATGCATACATTTAATAAGAGAATAGGCAATTGTGTATATGCATGTATGTATGTGTGTGTTTACAGATACTTATGCAATTAGTAAGGTTATTCAATAAATTTATGCATAAATTAAATTTTCTTTAAAATATAACTATATATTAATTAAATAATAGCAAGTCATAAACAAAGAAATTCCATTATGCTGTGATTTTTTTTACAAGTTATAAAAGAATAATAAGAATATTATATATATAACAGCTATTATAGAAAATATATATTTATAATTATGCATAAAAAGCTTTTTTAGTTATATGATTTTATGTCCTTATCAAATGTTAAACATCTGTTTTACCCATTAATCTATTACTGCAGGGGTCCCCAACCCTATGCCCGCGGGCACCATGGTGCCCGCAGACCTTTTTACGTGTTCCTGCCACTATCCGAACACGATAAAAAATTATTTATCTGATACAAATAAATTTAATTTTTAAAATTTCTTATAAATTATTGTATTATATTGTAATCAAATTGTAGGGCATACTATACTTTTACAGCGTAAAAATATAAATGATAATTATATGTTAAAATTTTCTTTTTGAAATAAATATTTTTTTGTACATTATGTGTATTATTAACAATATCCAACTATAAATTTACATTGGAAAAATAAATGGTGCCCACTCCCTGATTGAAATAATAAATGGTGCCCGCCAACTGGTCGGTATTATAGAATGTGCTCTTAAGTGCAAAAAGGTTGGGGACCCCTGTATTACTGTATATTAACCTATTATTATATAGTAATAGATTAACAGTTAAAGCAGATGTTTAACACTTTATAAGAACATAAAAAATTATGTCCTGAAAAAGGCTTTTATGAGATTGTTGATTGTTATTGATATTGGAATTGATTAAGTGTTGACAGATTTCATGTATTTACATTATTTACTTATCTATCCTTGGGAATTATTAGTTTTATTATGTAAGTAATACATAAAAACAGTCAAAACTCACTATATGTATGGCCACACACAGCAAGCTAGAGTAATCAATGAATGCCAGAAGGCTTGTGCATAAAATCCCCATCTAGTGTCTACTCATCCAATATCCCCATACTAGTTTCTGGTGTGTGGGCTTCATCAGTGAGGAGCCTTGGATCTGAGAGCACTGTACCTAGATCTTATGCTATACACAAGCATAAGAAGTAACGGTCATGTGATGTTTATTGGCTTAAGTATAGTTTGAAAGTTATAATTGCAATTTAAATGTTATAATTGACTATTTTGCAGTCTGCATTTGGAACAGATTTTATTTACCTGTTTAATGAGGTTTATTTAAACTTCTTTGAATTAATAATTTCACCCTTTGTGGTCAAGTTCAAATCTCTAATGTCTATATAAATATATTAGACCATATATTAGGGTTGATTTCTGACCTTTCTTGTTTAAGGAAGGTTGCCTTAACAATAGATTGAGATTGTTGATTATTATTGATATTGGTATTGTGTAAGTGTCAACTGCTTTCATGTATTTAAATTATAAATATATATTTTCTATAATAACTGTTATATATAATATTTTTATTATTTTTTTAGAAATCTGAAAAGAGTGATTAATTATTTAAATTTCAGATTTTATTTTTCTTATTTTGCTCTTATTATTAGTTATTAGGTGACATGAGTTTTAAAGTAAAAATTGTTTTTATTGAACTCAAATTAGTGCTTTATATAAACCTTTATTAAACAGAGATGTAGAAAATTTTTATGAAGGAAAAGAATCATCTGCTATTTTTTTTTTTGTTATTTAAAAAGTAAGACGTAAATTTAAATCCTTCAACAAAAAGGTAAATTTAAAATAAGCATATCTTTTCTTTTTAGACATGAATTATTGTAATTATTTTGTTAAGTGAAAAATAATATAAGTATAAAGTTTAAATTTAAAAAAGTGCGGATTCCCCCCCCCCCAAATGGCAGGTCTGTTTTTATTATTATTTTTATATAACTTCGACTACTATTAATAAAGTATCTGCGTTAGATTAAAAAAAAGCAATTTGGAGATAATCTATAATGGATCTTTGGAACAAAAAGATATGTTTAAACATAATTTCATATTACCACAAATAATTTTTTAAGAATATCTGCTTTTTACATTTTTTTTTTGAACCACTAAACATCACATGATCACTATTTTTTAGGATTTCATATAACATTACATCCTAAGATCTAAGTGAAGTGCTCTCAGATCCAAGGTTTCTCATTGATGAAAGCCTCAAGCTAGAAACTAGTCTAGAGATATTGGATGAGTAGGCACTAGATATGGATTTTATGCACAAGCCTTTAGGCATCCATTAAATACTCTAGTTTGCACTGAGTAGCACTACTGTTTTCCTGTTTTAATTATTTTTTTGTTGATCCAGAAAATGAATGCATTTTAAAAAGAAAAATATTGTAACTATAGATATTATGTTGTGTATTTCTATTAACCAACTTGAAGTATCATCTCTTTTTTTTAGTTTCAAGCTTTATTTTTTAAAATGAAATTTTTATATATTTTAAATTTAAGGAAATAAACTAATTTTCTTTTCATAAAACTCATTATAATTACTTATTTTTTTTAAAAAAATTGATTTATGAAGTATTTTGGAAAAGCAGTTGAATTGGTTGTTCTAGGTAAAGATGTATTATATAACAGAATTAACAGAATATATAAATATACGTAGTTAATAAATACCTGTTAAATTATATCACATAATAAAAATGTATCCTGGACAGTAAGCTCAATTGTTTTTTAATTATAAGGAAAAATAATAATTTATTATTTTAAATTTAAAATATACATAAACTCAATTTTAGAAAAAGTTTGAAACTATAAAAAAAAGATAATTAATGAATAAATATTTTATTAAGTATATTATTAATAGAAATACATGTTTTGGATAAATATATTGTATATAAACATTTAAGAAGTTATAATTTTTAAAGTCTGTCATTTTGCTTTTTGCATAGATCAAAAATGATATTGTTTGAATCATGATTTTTAAATTAAAATAAAGGGATGCAATGTATATTTTATATATTTTTTTCTCATATGTCAAATGCATTGACTGGGAAGTGAACCCAGGCCAGCTGCTTGAAAGGCAGCTATGCTAATCACTAGGCCACCAACACTTGACTAATTTTTGATGCATTTTATGTTTTATTATCACAGTTTTTTATTTTTTTAATGTTTAATCAATAAAATGATTTTTTAAAAGTTTTTTTAAAGCAATATTTTGTGCATTCATTTATTTTATATGAATGCATTTGAAATTAAATAAAAAAATATAATATACAGCTGATTGCTATAATTTTAATAATGTATATGATTAAATCTTTTTTGTTTATATTTTGCTGATACTCTGATAATTTTATGATTCATTTATAAGCTACCATTTTCTTGAATGTGTCAAAAATAAATTATAAGATTAATGAGTTAAGATTGAGCAAAAAATTAAATATTTTGAATTTATGTTTAACAATATCTCATCATATAAAGTTGATTATTAATTGCATAATGTGCAAAATCATCTCTCCTTTTTTTAAATTCAAAATAATTTACAATTGTGTGAAATTTTTTCTGATGGCAAAATTAGCATCCACAAGAATTTTAATTCAATATTGTTTGATGAAAATAGGTTAGCTAAAGTGCACATTTTAAAATTTATTATTAATCCACTTTGTTTTGGTATATGAATCAGATGTGTTTTTGATTATGTATTGTACTGAATGAAACTTGCATTTTTTGTTTCTGTAACTGTTAATAAATAAAAGCATTGATCATTTAATAAAAATACTGAATTAAAATAGATAGTACATTAATTATATTTTAATTCTACAATCAAAACAAAATATTGTATATTGTACAATGAAAAAGTCTCTGTACTGTATTTTACTTTTTTTTAGCATAAATAGCATCATTTTATCTTTGGATGATGTAGCTGTTGTTTTTTAAAAAATGTTTTTTTTTTTTTTGGTTAAAATTATTATAGTAAATAATTAACCGTAAATCAAAATAGTAGTTACAAATAAATAATGAGCGCTATGATGAATTCTCATATAAAAAAGTTCATTAAATTCCTGTGTAAGGTATATATGTAATCAATAGTTAATTATGTTAATTGTATAAGTCAATAATAATAACACACCACATGCTATGCAGAAATACTTTTAATTATTTAAATCATAATCATTATCAACTGAACTTATTCACTCAGTAACAGAAAACAATCATCTGGTTTTCCAACTATTATATACTTTAATGTATATACTATTATATATTTTAATGTTATAACCTTTTAAAATTTATTCATAAGAATTGCCAAATTAACCTTTCTTTTCTAATATTTCTTTTTTTATGCATTATTGTACTATTATTTAATTCAAAAGTTACATAGTAAAAATTAAAGCAGCAGTTAAATAATTATTTACAGTAATTTGAGTATGCTTATAAAGCAGCTGTTTCTCCTTTGTGTTCTACATATATTGTAGCCTTTAGCTTTGGCAGAAGCTAGATGTCAAGCCAAGTGTTATGCTAAAACATCTAAAAAATTAAATAGTTTAATTCTGTAATTAATAGATTTTATTATGCGTTTATAATGCCCTATTTTTTTTGCATAGAAAAGTTACTATTTCAGTGCTTTATAGATTGTACAGCTGTAAAATAATTTTTGACATCTAAAGTTATAATATTTTTAAGTTAAAATAAGTGCTTATTGTGCTAAAGTATTAAATTTTAAATAATTGATACATTAAAATGGTAAACAGTGCATTTTCAAGTTAATAATATTAATTTATTTCTAATTTAATTGTTAAAATGTTTCAAAACACTTTATTAATTTTTAAGATTAAGAATCCAGGTTCAAACCCTATATTTTGGTTTGCTGGTACTTAAATTAAATCTATAACATTTTAGTTCATTTTAATTTTAACACATAGTATTCTAGTTGAATATTTTAAATTTATTTGTATAGAAAGAGTTTAATACAACTAATAACTAAAGATAGGACTTTAAAGTAATGAATAGGTGAATGTTAAATGACTGAATAAATATTATATTTACTTTTAACATTGCTTATTTTAAAATATTATTTAATGTCTAGTTTTAAAAAGACAATTTAAATAACCTATTCTGAGAAACTTGTCTAGATTAAAACAATGATAAATAAGTGTATTAAATATTATCTATAATATTTGTTTTATTTTAAATGCAATGTAAATTTCAGTTATATTATATTTTTGTTTCATTTCAGTGTTTATTAATTATTTTATTTGCAACTAAGAAGTTTTTTATCTTAATTTTTAATTGTCTCAATGAAGTTGATTTTACTTTTAAAATATAAATAATTAATTAATTAATTTTTAATTGGTAACCTTCCCTAGTTACATTAGATCAGGAATTCAGACTAATGAAGGAAGAGATAAGTTAAAAGGTTAATCAGAAGTTTTATAAAGTGGTCACATGACTACTGATATAAATATGTGAAATGGTCATTTGACCACATTCTTCCTCATTATTATTTTTACTTTCTTTTCAATCAGTTTTATTTGTAGCAGTTTAATTTAAAAAAAAAAAAAAAACTCCAGTTAAATTTTTAAAAGTATAATTTTCTTTAAATTTTATTACTTCTTAAACTTAAATGTCAGGCTAAATTACAATACCTAGGCACAATTATCTGAATTGAAACACTAAATTAACTGAATTCTTCATTTCCCAGCCAGCTTTATTGGTAATATAATTTTGTTATTGCAATGTTTAAAATTTTATCTTTTAAATTTTTCATGTTGAAGAAGTTCAAAAGATTATTATTGCCATTGTAATGACATGAGCAATTGGCAATTTCAAAGCACATAGAAACGACCTGTTATATATTTAAACTTGTAAAATATTCAAATTTCTTAGCAGTAATAACATTATTAAAAGTATTAATAACTTCCTGTTGTTTTACTTAAAACTCTCATTTCATATCAAATATTATTCAAAATTTATTTTTAAGTAAAGAACTTTTAATTCTGAGGATAAAGATTATATATTTTGCTATGATGAGTATATTTTATCAGATGATTACAAAATTATTTTAAGTTTACAAAAGAAGTATTTTAATTTAACAATAATATTCTTGAAATAAAGAATTTTGTTTGTGTTATTTTATAAAGACATTATTTATTGACTATGACAATGTAGTGCAATTTATTTATTATGGCTGTTTTCTTCCCTTGAAGAAAAGAAATCATTTTCTCAAGGTAGGGGTAATAAAAAAGCCACCTTCTGATAAACTTTAATAAATATTATGTGAAATTTAAAAGTTTTTCATTTGATAAAAAAGAAAATATAAAATATACCTGAAAAAAGCCATTATATTTAAGTGAACTTAAACGATTTTCTGTATTTAAACATTTTATAATGTCTGCAATAATATGTACAATCTGTGAGTTCTTTTCTCCTGAACAGTGACTATGAAGACCACTGTGGTAATAAATGATATTTAAAATAACATTTTCTCCTGCAAATACTTTATAATGTTGAATGAATATGATTTAACAGAAATATTCTACTATAAAATATTCTCATTATTATTACATATTAGAATAATTTGTATAATGGATTAATTTGGAAACTTAAATTCAAATACCTAAGGAACCATTTGATTGCAACTTAATAAACATATAATAATTTAAATTTGTAAATGCTTTTAAATGGCCATGTATCATCATTTGATAGCATAATTATCTGAAATCTTCATTACAGATATCCAGAAAGTACTTTTATTTTCTAGATTTTATATTTAATTATATTGCATTTTATGATGAATGTATTTGCTGTCCACAAGACTCTGTTGCCAAATGTTCATGCTCCTATTCCAGTTTAACCCTTAAACCACTAATTATATTATTGTTTGTATGAGGTAAAAATCAAATCTCTTAACTGACCAACTCACAAACTGAAGACAAAGCCTATTGTTAAATGATATTTGCCTATAATATTAAATTCAACTCAGATACGTTTATAAAAAGTATATTACTAATTTTTCAGGTTATGAAGAGAACTAAAAGTTCTTTCAAAAATAAATTGCTATTTATTTATTCTAAAATATTCAATTTCGGCAACATAAAAGTTATAATATAAACAAAAAGGTCGATTTTGCATTATAGAAAAGTAAATATTTCTTTTTACTAAATCTTAAATATTTTTACTAAAATCTTCATATTTTTCAAAAATAATTTTGTTTTTTTAGTATTCCTCTCTTAAAATGATTTGTAATTTCTCAAATATAATTTTTTAATACTTTTAATCATATTTGAAATGAAAATCTCAGTGTTCTTCTTTATTTCTTTGATCAGGCGGTTTCTTTGTTCTTTCCAGCCAATCAGAATGTCTTTTTCGGCTGAGAGCACGCTAACAACTAATCACAACTAATGTTCTTTTCTTGTTTAGGCTTAAATGCGTTTTTTTTTTTATTTTTTACTTGTAAAATAATCTTCGGAAGAGTGGCACCATCTTATATAGAACTTTTAAAAACCTATCCAATAATTTTGCTGTCAATCGAATATTTTTAGCATAAGAACTGGCAGAGTTAGAGTGACGGTCAGATGTTGACGAGGAGCCTCGGAAGAGGCAGGAAAAGGGTTAATGATTTCTTACTTGAAAGAAAGCATAAGGACTTACTTAATTAATTTAATTTAAATGGTAAAAGGTTGAAATTTCCTTGTACTTATGATTTTTGCATATAATGTTTTATTTTAGGTGCATATTATTTTCATATTGCATATAATATTTTTTAAACATTGCAAGTTTTGAAGTTCTCAGAATAGCAACTTATTATATTTTGAATATTTTAAAATGTGTTTCCCTTTTTACTTATGAATTATTTCTTTATAAAAATATATTGTGAAGCTGTAAGCTGAAATAGTCAATGTATGTTTTTATTATTTATTTTATGCTTATTTATTACCTAATGTTACTGGAGGCATATTTGGTACTAGTTGTTATTATTATTTATCATCTTTCACATCTATTAACGTAAAACTTTTGTTAGAGATAGTAGTTTAGTGTATATATTTTAGGGAAGCATATTTATACCAGTATGTTTAAAGATGGCATTAGTCTCTCATTATTTTTGCTAGATTATTTTTTAAAAGAGATTGTACCATTGTCTCTTATTATTTAGTTTTTTTTTTGGTCATGCATATTGCTTAATGTGCATGTATTTTGGAGATAGTAGCTGTAGTTATCTCTTATTTAAGATAATTCCTATTTAATATTTTGTGACCTGATGTGCATTCTCATTATTTTTCCTGACTAATGACAAAGTCATAGATTCTTTTATTAGCCCTCAGAAGTAGATGTATTTTATGAACTATGCTATTATATTTTGCACTTAGTCTTAATTATTAAAAGATGGATTTGTTTGTGTTTTGTACCCATTTAGTAAAACATGTGTAATATTTTGATTATTGCTTTTACTGGTGTTTTAATGTTTTTATCATGATATTAAGGAATTCTACCCTTTACCTCTATAAACATTCTTGGTTGGCTTGGTATGAATAATTCATTGTAGATGTGTAGCCCTATATTTGGGCTTTTCTAATAATGAGTACAAAATATAATAAATAATTAATTTTAAACTTTAGAGTAAATTTAGACATAAAATAAATATTATACATCTATCTTATCACTCTTTCATCACTGTATGTAAGCTATTATTATTATTGAGTATGTTACAATATTCATAAAAAGGGACACTTTTTATATAAAGGTTATCATTGTATGAATGCATTGAAAAGTGAAACTTTTTGAATAATTAAGCAATGGAAAGTGTATTTAATTTGTCCGAATTAATTTGCTTAATCCAAAATTTTTTTATATAAAACATGGATGTAAAATTTTTAATTCTTCTGTCATAAATTTTGAGAAAGTAACATTGTGAAAAACTTTGGCTCTGTTTACTCAGAATATATTTAGTATTTGTAATTTTGTATGGTTTTCTGTAGAATAAATATTTTTGTTATTTAAAAATTTTCTCACGGTGATTTGTTCACAACATTCCACTTATCAACCAGTAATCATCCACTTATGAATCAAAAGTGTAAGCATTTATAAAATATTAGAAATTATTTTAAATGTATTTTTTAAAAGTGTACATAAACATTGAAGCTAATAAGAGTCACTTTATTAAATTATTTAAATATTAGAATTACATATAAGAAAGATGCATTTTACTTAATAAAGAGTTATATTTTGATTTATTACTTTGGATCCACTTTATCTGACTTGATTTGTTTATTTCAAATCATTCTGTATGGTTATTTTTAAAAACATTTTTTATATTTGAAAATTAAATGTATTATTCTATGATAAATTTAATTTTATAAGAACCCACTTCATATTTAGAAGATGCTTAAATAGATTTATTCTAGAGGTATTGAGAATGGCTATGAAATTCCTTATCCATTTTTTCTTCATATCTGAGTGTAATTCTAGATTATTCATTATCTTATTCTAAAATTAAGAGATCCATGTTTATTTTATTTAAATTAATAATATTATTGTTATTGTCATATTTATGGAGAAGATATTAGCTAGGGGGAAATTTATGTATTATTTATTTTATTAACTAAGCATTTCATTCAATATTGAATAGATATAAGAGAATTAAAAGAATTTATTTTATAAGTAAAAATGGAGATCAACTTACCCTGAGATATTCTTAAATTTAATTTTGGTAAATGATATTATTTAAAAAAATTTGATAATGAAAAAATTACATTCAAAAGATGGATTTTATGTGGCATAAATTTTAAAAAAGAACATTTTTAAATTTTTTAAGAATTAAATATATTCTTATCTGATTATAGTCAAAGAGATCCTGAAGTGACATGGATTAAGTGATAAGTGTAGTAGATATTTGTAGAAGAAAGAAATTTATATGCAACCTCAATGTTATATGTCCACAATATTAAGAGCCTTTATTTGTACTGGAGTGAATTGAAATTTCTTCTCCTTCTTGAGTTAGTAATAATGTTGCTTGTAGTTTTCATAATATCTGATTATAAATACTTACCCCTGTGTATTGTTTTATTGTAGAATATGGCATTTTTATTATAAACCCACTAAACTTAGATAATGCATAATATTTTAGATAATACATTATGTAGTAATGTTGTTTAGCTGAGACTGTGTTTTATACACTCTACCAGTCAGCTCAGGTCGTCCATCCACTTTTAACAATAATATTTTAAATGAATGTTTTGATGAAAAGAGTTTAATTTAAGAAGGTATCGATTGATATGATTTATTAATTAGAAAGCACTTTATCTAGAACAGTAGCTCAATAAAAAGCCAACTACCCCAGGCTAAGAGTGAAAGTGAAAACTGTCAGGTTGGTTGAGCATTCGAAAAGAGAATACTTTTTTTGAATACTCCTCCTTTTTTAATGCAATCATGCTATCAGTTTTATTTCCTTCACTTTTAGCCTGAGACAGTTCACTTTTGACTTTAGGTAAAGTACTTTCTAATTAAGTGCAATTGTAAAAGGATAACTCCAAACATTAAAAATTTTCATATATACATATATAATAGTAAATATTTACTTGTCTCCTTAGGTGCTGCATTTTTAAATTATTGGTTAATTTATTTATATTCTGAGGAGCATAAAGTAAAACTTATATATAAGGGATCAAATTTTTTTTTAAATGTTTTTTTTTACTATTTCTGCTTTAATTTATATTATAAAGTTTTTTTTAAATTTATTTAAAATATGTCAGAGTTTCTTTATCATATCCATCATTTATAAGTTCTAATGGTGAGATAAGAAATGCACTGATACAAATCATAAATATTTGTAATTTTATATTTTATGATCAAATGTAGAATTATTTACTCAAGAACTTATAAAAAAAAGGCAAATCAGATACAATTATAATATAGCAATAAATCATTCACCTTCTATGCTTATGTTTTAGATTTGAATTTCTGACTGGGTAAAACTGAAGATTTTTCAGGTTTTAATCAGAAGTTTGAGTTTTTTCTTTAGGTAGCTGGTGTATAGTTAATCTAGCTAGCCAACCAATCTTTATCAGCAAATGGATATCTATCTATATTTAGCTAGAAATTAAAATGAGATCTAATCATATAAACCTTAATGTGTTTAATAAAGAAATAAAAGTCAGTTATATTGATTTTTAATTGAGTTTAAAGTTTTGATCTGGGTGGAGAATAATATCATAATCTCAAGTCTAATAAATGATAAGTAATAGTCATTAATAGATTTTTTAATGTGGATAATATAAGTTTTAGCATATATATATATGTGTGTGTGTGCATGTGCGCATGTGTGTGCATTTAAATGCAAGCTTAAAAGCAAGTTACAAAATTGATGACTTGTTTTATTAATTATTATAAGTGTACCCTTGAAGGCTTTTTGTGATGCCATATTGCAGAAGCTATTATTATATGGTGATATTGAGCTGAATTCAGACCTATATAGCTATCTGGTTTGTAAAGCTGGATTTAAAGACATTTACATATCTGAAAAGTGCAGGCTTTCAAATTGATAGAAATGTGTTTTATAAGTGCTGACTTTGAGTTAGTATTTTTGATCTAGTTTCTAAAGTCCCAGCACTCCACTGAGGTGAGCCACAAGCTCTAAACCAATTGGTCTGGATATAGGGACTTTCTAATGGAGATTTTTAATTCTTTCTCTTCGGCACTTATAAAATTAAAGCTTGATTAGAGCTATTGGTAAACTCCATCTAGTAATCATATATATATATATATATATATATATATTAAAGTGTATATTTTCGTAGATAATAAATGTAAACATGCAAATATATATTCATGCTTTTCTATATAAATAAAAACTTACTATACATTGACCATTAAATATATAAATTTTGCATATTATTAAGATATATTTTTATACATATAAATACAATTGTATTGTATTTATGTAAAATAAATATAATCATATAATTTTATTATAAAGAAAAAAATATTCATATTTTTACATATCATTATTTTGTTATTTTGACTTTAAAAAAGAAACCAGCATAGACTCAATCAGGATGTATAAAACTACTGAAAGCATCAGTCTACTCATAATTATTAGTGAAATATATTTGAGTGACTTATTAATAGTCATATTATAATAACAGTTCTAAATCATACGAATGTTTGAAGTATGTATTACAAAACTGATCTATTCAGTTTTTTTAAAGTCGTAGTGACAAATTAAGTAGAATTATTCAAGTTAAGAAAAAACTTTTTTTGAAAAAAAAAAGATGATAATAGATACTATATCAAAAAGAACTGGGACAAAAAGTAATTAATGTATAGAAATAAAAAAGAACATGATAAAACCCAAAAATATGAGTGCAAAATATATAAAAACAATAATTCACAAATATTTCATAGATTAGCATAATAAAAATCAAAAAAAAAAAGAAAATATAAATGCAGAATTATCAAAAATAAAAAAATCATAAATAAAAAAGAAGAAATATTCAATCAGATCTACGAGAAAAAAGGCTCCAGAAAATGATCCCATCATTAACCATTTAAAATTCTTGACACTTCATATTGTTTCATATAGTGAGAACTTTTGAAGATGTTCAATCTTTTTTACTTTTAGTATAAAATCTTTATTTTATAATAAAAGTCTAATAAATTGGATTTGATTACATTTTTAATTTAATTATATATATAAAGAATATTCTAAACATCATATTTTATCTTTTAAATATATAAAAATTAACTTTAAATAAAAACAAAAAACCATAAATGTCATCAACAAAATTAGTGTAAACACTCTTTCAGAAAATGAATGAATTCTTTTTTATTTTCAGTTTTGATCTAACAAATTCTTTTTTGAAATTTGATATTTACTTTATAATTATTAAAAATATTTAAAAAATTTCTAACACCATCCTAATTTTTTGATAGGCAATATGTTAGCAATGAATTTCTCAAGAAGCAAAACAACAAAAAAAATACTTTAAACAAAATTCTTCTTTCTAAAACAATAAAGTCCATTGTTATTTGTTGACTGATCATAAAATACTGACATCTTCAGATTTTCTTTCAATTAAAAAATCAATAAATGAGGTATAGCTAAATTTATGATATTTGAAAAATTACTATAGTAATAGAAAGGTACAAGGAATAGTAAAAACAACATTTTGAAATACATAGAACAATTATGCTTTTGGATATCAGCATCCAATGATTCTAAATGAATATGGGTATGATAAAATTAAAAAATATTTTTAAAAAAACAAGTGAAAAAAACTAACAATTATTGATAATATTTTATACCAAATAAGTAGATAACAAGAATTAAAAGTACTATTCAAACAATATATTAATTGCATTAATGTTTCAAAAAATATAAAGCAAAGTTATTTAAAAATATAAAATATATCAGACTTTTGTAAGTCATATGTTAATTTTTTTAATTCATGTAAATAAACAAAAAGGTATTAGAAACCATAAATATATCAAAACTTTTGTAAATCATATGTTTGTTTTTTAAAAAAAAATCAATACTAAACACAATATAAACCATGAAATAAAAAAATTAAACAAATGCTTTTGTATATGTAAATAGATAAAAACATGAAATGTGCATTAAAAAACAATCAAAAAAATTGCTAAAATATTTTTTAGCTTCACTAAATAAAATTATGTAGGACAATTATATTTTAAAAACTGTATCAATGTCAATCTATTTATCAAATCGATTTGAACTAACATCCATTTGGCATTGGTATAAAATTAATAAGTGTATATATTATTAGTTTTATATAGTTCCAGAATTATTAATGAAGTATTTAGATGGAATATAATACCATTAGATGGCAGTACTAGGAAGAATAATAATCTTCTTATAAAATTCAAAATTTAAACTTTTTGCTACTTTTATTGATAAAATCAGTAACTTTAAGTTCTTCAATTTTTCACTATAGCTATAGATTCGACAGTCATTAATTATGTAGTTGATAATTAGTTTGCTCACATTTACAAAAGTAGGCAGATGAGCAAAAGAATAGAGTAAGTTAAATAAATAAAAGTAAGGTGCATTCAAATGTTATAGAACAGTAGATCATATTTAATTATAAAATAAAATTTACAAAAAGAAGCAATCAGTCATAAATTGCCATATTACATTTGCTTTATAGATTATGAAAAGATCATTGATTCTCTAACCATGCCTCTGATTAAAATTTTGAAATGTCATAGAATAAATACAGAATATTATCAAAATTTGAACAATATTAGTCAAAATGCAAAAGCTA